>JAADVC010001395.1:0-10399 GCA_023334575.1 Pythium volutum | reverse complement strand
GTGTCGCCGCGACGCAAACACAGCAACGCCTTCTTCTTCGTACCGTCAGTGTCCTTGACAGCGAGATACTCGTCACCCACTAACTCCCACGTCTCGCCCAGAGCATCCATACAGCCATCAGCCGTCGCGTTCTCGTTTGTGACCGTCACGAGCTTCACCTCACGGATGGGCACTAGTGGTTTTTGGTACGTGATGAACGCACCGCCGTACGACGGCGTCCACATCCACTGCCACAGCGCGCGCCACATCGAGTCGGGCGATTCCAAGACACTTATCGGGATAGCGTTCCACCCGGGGAGATCGCCGTTGTAATTCTTGTCGGTCGAGACCCAGACGCCACTGAGGAAATTGCCACTCGCGAGCAGCTCTGGCGAGAGCGGCAGACGGCGTACACACACGACGATGTCGTCCTTTGGACGAAAGAGCGTGCTTTCCGTCGCGAGACACTTGGAGGACTTGTACACGGAGATGCGTTGCACAGCGTGCGTCGAAGAAGACGGAGAGGAGGAGTTGGAGGAGGAGTTGGAGGAGGAGAGGAGCGTATCGAGGCGCTCTCGTTTGAGGCACAGTTGGTAGACACGCCCGTCATTGTCGTTGCCCCAGTCAACGCCGACGGGCTGAGCGTTGGGGTTTTGCCCACAGACCGCAATCGCATCCTCCAACGAACCGGCCGATACGAGGAAGATATCCGTCACAACAAACCGTACGGCCGTGGGCTCCGCCACTGCGAGGAAACTGGAGGAGACGAAGAAGAAGAGACACGAGAGAAGTGATGGCCGCATCGCCGTTTTAGGTGGAGTTAAGTGAATGATGGAACGAGAAATTGGAAATGACCATGCGGAGATTCCATCGAAATGGGGAGACGACGGGAGGAAACAAAATGAAGTCGAAGAACATCGAATGAAATGGCTACAGATTCATGCACCATACAAACACCAAGTGTACCAGTCCGCGGCCAAAAACGACTTGGAGATGCGACAGACCCATTTGATGCGGCGGTTGATACCCTCCCCCAATAGCCAATCAGAGATCGACTAGCCATCGGATCTAGATTCTCCCTCACTTTCGAGATGGGATTGATGTTGGATTTACAAAACAGGGTTGTTTCAAGGATCGATTTCAGCTCGCATTTGGAAAGAAGCGAATCTCTAGATTACCGTAGTAAATGCGTTAGATTAGTGCATTGTAGTCATACTGTAAGAAAGCCGTAAGGGAGAAAATCTGGTAACCTACTGTTACACCGAAAGCATGCGTTGATTCATGTTGCTTATGTTGTGATCGGAGACCTACATTTGAAGAATATCGCAGGCTCCTCAGGTCCTTCTCCATTGACAGTCAATGCGTTCATGAAGAAGCCTCGTTGAAGAGCGTCTCTTCGAGCCACTTGGCCGAGACCTCGGCAAAGCGGCGCTTCCAACTGCGGATGGTGCGCTCGCCCTTGCTGTTGATCGTCCACTCGATGGTACGCGCACGCCGCGCAAACGTCGGGCCGGCGTACGCACGACCAAAGCCCGCGCCGCCACCGTAACAGAGCTGCACGCCCTGACGCTCGTAGCTATAGTCGTTCACGTGGTCGTGGCCCACAAACGTAGCCTTGACCTCTCCAATATCCACAAGCGTTGAAAACAAGTTGATACTCACGTCCGAGGACGCGACGCTTTCGTACTGCTCGCCTCTGGTCTTGGATGGTGCGTTCGCAGCGTACTCGACCAGCGGAATGTGGAAAAACATGACGGCCGGCACGCGGTTGTTTTGGGCGGCATGGGCCTCGGAGAGCTGGCGGTAGTACGCGATCTGGTTGGGCTTGACCCAGTCGAACGACGCGCTCACGAACGGGTACTTTGTTCTATCCGGGTATCCGTGCGAGTCGAGAAAGTACAAGCTGGAAGTTGCCCGGGAGATACTCGGCGGTGGTTGGGTCCGAGCCGTCGCCCAGTGCCGAGTTCACGCGGTGCAAGCTCAAGTCGGCAATGTAGCCACTCGTAGTCTGTGAGACGGCGAACGCCCACTTGGCACAAAGTGAGGTCGAGGACGAGAGTGCATGCGAGGTCTGGAAGCCGGACGGACACGTGCGCGTGGTGTCGACCAGGGCCACGTCGACGAGTCGCTTCACGTGACTGGTAGCCGGTGTGTGCTGGGCACACAGTAGCGTAATGGTCGTGTTGTTCCCCTGGTCGAAATCCCCGAAATCCCCCGCCGCTCGCCACGCGACGCCCAGGCGCATTGTGCACGCCGACGAGATGTCACCGACCTCTACACTGGTGAGGACCTTTGAGATCCGATATGACACGAACGGGCTTGCGCACGCTAAAATAGATGCCCTTGTTTGCCGGCGTTGGCGTCGTCGCCGACGTGTGGAGACTGTAGGGCACTGTGGTCCATCCTGGTGCGTCATTGTTGTGGTTGCGCTCGGACGTGACAGCGAGATCCTATATGTAATCACCAGCGTCCTTGAGGCCCGAGCCAAGCGACGCGAAACCAACACACACGACGACCCCCACGCGAGGGCGCGCGATCAATTCGTGGTCGGACGGACACGCCGATCCAGATAGCACAGCGAGACGCTGGAGAATCTTGGCGCCTTCCTCGAGCGTATCAAGCTTGGTCCGTACTTGGCAGAAATGAATTGGATCACCCCTCGGTCCCGTGCCCCAGTCGATGCCGACGGAAAGTCCACCAGGCATGTCACGCTGGCACACATCCAGCGCCGCGAGCCGCGTCGCGGCTTCCACCATGCGCACGTCAGTGACCGCATACAGACTGTTAGCGGTCGAGGTGAGTGAGGCGGCGACGACAGCCCCTGCGAGGAGCGAGCGGAGAGTTGCCATGTTCATCCCTGCAGGAATGGCGAGTTGGTTTTGGCTCGGGCGGTAATTGCGGAAGTGAAGTCGAGGGTCTGCAGGCTGTCAGCCTCATGGACCCAGTACTGTAGTACAGTTCAGAAATAGAACTCGCAACTTTCAAGGTTCCTCCTTCCCGTCCCACTTCATGTGGGATTGTGCAGCTCCCTTCTCGCATGTCGAGGTACTGTAGGTTTTCACATGGCTATCACTTAGAGCTTCAATTGCGAGCTCCAACACAGGCTGATGCCACTCGCAAAATCACGCATCTAGGTCTGTCTTTAGATTCTATGTGGAGTATATGCAGCGGGGCCTCACATT
Source organism: Pythium volutum (assembly GCA_023334575.1). NCBI lineage: Eukaryota > Oomycota > Peronosporomycetes > Pythiales > Pythiaceae > Pythium > Pythium volutum. The sequence continues at coordinate 7,238 of JAADVC010001395.1, read as the reverse complement.
TCCAGAAAGCGTCTCGCGCGTGCTTTCTTCTGTTTCGTGGCACTGAAGTCAGATTCGGTCTCCGATGGGGAAAAGAGAACTTACCGGTATAAAGGGATCGGCACTGCTGAGCTGTAATCTACAGTCTATCCAGCAGTGCTAATCCCTTTACAGCCATCCATGTTGGAATACAGTACTGTACTGAGTCACGCGGCTGCGTCACCATGGTTTCGTGGATGGGAGGAAGTGGGAACGTCAACTTCCTCGTCAGAAATGGTGTCTTCCCGCGAATCTTTGATTCGTCTTGAAGTAGGACCATCGGACAAATCGAATGTTTGGATTGGGTATGATCGTCAAGAGAGATGTGTCAGTTCTGAGAATCGTCAAAGATTCACGACCTGGTTTGAATCTTGGTCATTCTTCAACCTTTTCACGCCACGTCGGATGGAATTTCTGCCAAGTACAGCACTGTATCGTCCTCCTCGAGCGATTGGCTTGAATGACTCCGAGTCATTGACTCGACTTCATTACAGTACAAGTGCCATCCGCGAGAATCTCATGCTGAGATATATGAATCTCGCGACGTAGTTCCTCCACCCCCGCTTAAAGAAGCTTAAAAGCTTCTTGATGCAACTTCCGTCAGTCGAGATTGACTGCGAGTTTTGTCTCAGCTTGCTGAGCTACGCGGTGGGCGTGATGTAAGTCAATACAGTACACGCATACGCCTTGCATTGACTTCCACAAGGGCGTCAAGTGCCCGACATTTGGAAACTCCAAAGCGTGGGGGCTGTGGCTACAATCATGACGTACCTACGCCGCCCATACGCATTGGTGCACACCAAAGATCGCTGGCCGAGTTGCACATCGATTAGGCACCCGCTGGATGGGGTAAAACCAGAGTTTTCTAAGCACCGCCATGTCGCGTACGCAGTCTATGTCGCATTGGCCAAAGAAGCGTCGTCTCTGCTTCTGTGTGAAGGCCGTCGCGAGAACATTTGCTGTACAACCAATATAGTAGGAATGTAGCTCGCCTGCATACAGTTGCATTCGTAAAGATCTCGCGTGAGCATAGCCATCATGGTCAGCGAAACATCCCCAATGTGGCCACTGAAACTGGTTATTTGAAGGGGTTCTCGTTTCAATAATATCGAATTTTGGTACCATATTTTAGAAAATATTAACAGAAGAGTTGCTTGGCTCTGGTTCTGCCACTGAACTGGTAATACAGCAGCCTGGGTTGGGCAACTTCGGATAACCCGAACCACCGTACTCAGTCGCACGTTCGTAGGCACGACGCCCGTCGTTTCGCTCGTGGACGAGTAAGACTCTTACTGTAAGAGCAATGAGCGATCAGCATGCCGTACACAATGCGTCCGCATCATCAACTTTTCGTCACACGTCACATGGGTTGTTATCATTGGAACAAATAGATGCAGTAGATATTCGTTGATTGGTTGAAATCGGGAACATATCCTAAGGATATTGCCAAGACTTCAATGACCATCACTCACATCCGTAAAAACCTATATTTACGGTTTTTACGCGGTTCTCTCACCATTGTTTCCCCTCTCCCATGATCATTCAGCAACATGCCTCCAAAAGGACGAGGCGGACGCGGTGGTGATAACGCGCAAGGCGGCGGAGGAAGAGGCCGCGGTGCTCGCGGCTCTGACGGCGGAGGAGGACGAGGAGGAGGAGGTGGAAGAGGAAGTGGAAGAGGACGTGGCTATGACGGCGGCGGAGGAGGAGGAAGAGGAGTCGGAGGAAGGGGAGGACCACCACCAGGAAGAGGCGGTGGACGAGGAGGGCCACCCACAGGAGGGAGAGGCGGAGGACATACAAGTGGGGAGCCGGCTTGGGCACCGCCTGCACCATCCGCGCCACCGCCGCCACCGCAAGTGCTAGTGCCGCCGCCAGCTCCACTCGTGCCGCCAGCCCGCGCGCTTTCCCAACAAGAACGCGATGAAGAAGAAAAACTCTCGGAAATGCTCGAAGAAAAAGCTGCGATTGTCGTGCCCGTCGTGAACATGCAGTTTCCGTCGCGTCCCGGGTACGGCAAGAACGGTACGCCCGTCGTGCTTTTTGCCAACCATTTCAAGGTCAAGCTCCAGCTTCAAGACGACGTGTACCACTATGACGTAGCGATGGCCGAAGCAAGCGGCCGCAAGTTTGGCAATGGCGGGTTGCCACCCAAGGCACTCGCCGAGAAGATTATGCGCGCGCTGGTCGCGGCGGTCCAAGCTGCCTACCCACACGAGACAGTCGTCTCGGACAACCGCAAGAATTTGTACGCGTCGCGCCAACTGCCGTTTGATGAACAAGTGTTTGACAACCTCGACATTGGCGAGCGCCGTGGCGTCGAGCAGACACCCGTGCTTTTCCGTGCGACTGTCAAGGCTGCGGAACCGGTCGCTGTGCGCATGCAGCAGCTCTCGGCCATGTGCGAAGGACGGCTCAACTACACGCCGCAGGATGCCTTGCAAGCGCTCGATATCGTCATGCGCCACACGGCGTCGCAACGCCTGACCGCGGTGGGCCGCAATTTGTATTCGCCGCAGGGCGCGCGGGACCTTGGCGAAGGCGCCGAATGCTGGATGGGGTATTTCCAGAGTGTGCGCCCGACACAGAACCAGCTCGTGATCAACTTGGATCTGGCCGCGACGGCCTTTGTCAAGGCCATGCCCGTTCTCCAGTATGTGGCGGAAGCAATTCGTGCCCGTGATGGGCGGCCGCCAACATCGCTGACGCCGTCACAAGCATCCATGGCCAGCAAGGCCTTGCGGGGCGTCAAAGTTGAGACCACGCATCGTCCTGGTATGAGACGCGCGTACCGTGTGAACGGCCTGTCGCCACGGAGCGCCGCAGAGACCATGTTTGAAGACGACAAGGGACGCCGCCTTTCGGTTGCGCAGTACTTTGCCGAGAACTACCATCGCCTCAGCTACCCGAACTTGCCGTGTGTCCACGTGGGTGCCCAGAACAAGAAGACGTACTTTCCCATTGAAGTGTGCCACATTATCGCCGGCCAAAAGTGTCCGCGCAAGGTCACGGATCGACAAACCGCCGAGATGATCAAGGTCGCGAAAACCAACCCGGGAGAACGCAAGACCCGTATCGAACAAATCATGCGCGAAGCCAATTTCGCTCAAGACCCTATCGTCAATGCGTTTGGCTTGAAGGTCGACTCCAAGATGGTGACCACGCAAGGCCGGCTGCTTAACCCTCCGAGCTTGATGTATGGCGGTGGCAAACGCGTACAAGCCACTGCTGGCATGTGGAACGCCGATCGCCAAGCACCGTTTCTCGAGACCAAGAAACCTTTGGAGTCGTTTGGTATCATTATCCTTGACGACCGTGCACGCGAAGATTCCGTGCGTCGCTTTTTCGAAAAGGTATTGATGAAGATGCGCCACTTGCGCATGAGCTCGATGAACAAACTGCCCAAGTTTGTGTGGTCGCGTCGCGGAAAGCCCATGCGCGAGTCATTCGTCGAGGCCATCAACGCGGCTCGTACGTGCTACGGCAAGGAAGTACAACTCGTGTGGACCGTGAACCCGTTCCAAGATTCCAACACGTACGGCGACATCAAGCGCATTTCCGATACCGAGTACGGGTTCCCGTCGCAGTGCATGCTGTCCAAGCACATTGACATGGCCAAGGACCAGTACATTGACAACATTTTGTTGAAAGTCCACGTCAAGCTGGAAGGCCGCAACTGGAAGCTCGCGAGTCCACCGCCGCAAAAGATTGCTCAGCGTACGATCATGTTTGGTGCCGACGTGACGCATCCGAGTCCTGGGGATACAACTCGCCCGTCGGTGGCGGCGTTGGTCGGATCGATCAACCACGACTTTACGGCCCACGCGTCAGTTATTCGTGCGCAAGGCCACCGTGTCGAGCAGATTGTCAACTTGAAGGAGATGGTCATGGTGCTGCTCAAGGCGTACTACAAGAGTCTCAAGGCGCCACCGTCGAATATCATTTTCTACCGCGACGGTGTGAGTGAAGGCCAGTTTCAGATGGTGCTCAACCACGAAGTCACGGCGATCCGTGAGGCCTGCGAGGCGATCGATCCGGGATACCGCCCAGCGATCACGTTTATCATTGTGCAAAAGCGCCACCACACGCGTTTTTTCGCGGCCAATTCAAAAGACACGGACAAGAGCGGTAATGTCAAGGCCGGTACGGTCGTCGACAGTGGCGTGTGCCACCCCACCGAGTACGATTTTTACTTGATGAGCCACGCCGGTCTCCAGGGCACGAGCCGGCCGACCCACTACCACGTGCTGCTGGACGAGATCCAGTTGTCGCCTGACGAGTTGCAGACGTTTACGTACCACTTGTGCTACACGTACGCACGCTGCACGCGCTCCGTGTCGATGGTCCCGTCGGCGTACTACTCGCATCTCTTGGCGTACCGCGCGCGGTTCTTTTTGCCCGGTGGGTATGATTCTTCAAGTGGCATGGGGTCCACGACGTCCGGACCGACCGAGACCGATACGCGCTTGTACCCCGTCCACATGAACCTCGCGAACGTGCAGTACTACATTTAGTTGGGCGATGACGATTGCGATGGCAACGGTGACGGAAAGACTGGCTACTCTAGCAACATTTTCCTGTTCGTTCAAGTCTCCGCGTCCGTCGAAGAAAGCGAGTTTCACTTTCTAGCAGCTAACCTTGATTTAATTCCAGCGCGTTTTATTGACCATTCTAATAATTGCCGACTCGTCCTCGCCACTTGCCCACACTCCAATTCTGAACCAGGCACAAGACCCCAAGTGAGTGTCGAATTGACATCAAGTCCAAAGACCGCCGTCGTCGAGGAAAGCGCGATACCGGTAAGCTGGTTGTCGTGTGTTCTTCCCCACAATGGGAACCGTAGCGTCTCAGCCAACGGCGATCGTGCCCGGCCCCCACGCCACCAAGACCTCTCGCGCGCCCCGCAAGAAACTGCCGCTTCGCTCGCGACTCTGGCGTTTCCTGATCACCCCACGCCGACGCAGCCAGCGCTTCACACGCGAGCAGCGTCAGCTCATTAGAAAGTATCTGCCCAGCATCCCCATCGATGAACTGTCGACGCCCGCCCATCTCGCATTGGCCGCGCGCCACTGGAGCGACGTCTACAAGGAAGGCGGTGCATCGTCGGCCACCTCCATGCGGTCGCAGGGCAGCCACGGTCGGAATCACGCAGCATCACCCCTGCGAGATCTCTACGATGTGTTTTACAGCTACTTGGAAGAACACTCCCCCGCGCTGATGCCCGTCTTTCGTGCATCGCTCCAAGTACGTGGCAAGGTGCTGGTCCACATTAGCGCCGGCATGCGGTCGATTCTCGCGTCTCCGGACGCGGCCGCAAATATAGCCCACCTCACGCAGACCCACCTCCGCGTCGGCGTGCAGCTCGCGCATTTCGATCCGCTCGCGACGGCGTTGTTCCACGCCATGGCGAAAACCAGCGGCTCGTTCTGGACACCGGACGTGGCCGAAGCGTGGCGGCGGCTCTTTGTACACTGCGCGGCGATGCTCATGGTCGAACAAAAGAAAGACGAACACAAGTCGACCGCGACGGCGTTTGCCGAGGGATTGCGAACGGCCGTTGGCAACTCGATTCGCGAACGCTCGACGTCCCGGATGATGAGCAAGTCGAGCAAGGGAAGGCAGAGTTAGCAGTGGATGTAGCATTTTTTTACACGGATTAGACGGGGCTTTCTATCGCCGCGGTTTTCAGTGTTGAGAGGTGTTTGTAGCATGTGTGGCTGAACGCCGACGTCACGAACGCGCACTATACAACGTTTAGACGTCGGCCAGGACGGGACCAGTTGAAGACGGACTCAAGAGTCGCTCTTGAAAACTATTCGAGAACTGGCGTCCCAATTTGGCGCGCTGCAGTTTTCCACGAGGTTTCACGAACGACGGGCAACGCGAGTCCGAGAGTTAAAAAAAATACTCGGCACAAACTTCAGCCCCACGCCAGACGTAATTGGGTTCGCTGCGTGCCACCCTCCAACATCGGAGTCACTATCACCAAAAGCTGGGCGACTTGCTTGCACACGTGGCGGAATCGGTCGACACACAGCTTGTCAGTTTATGTGCAAGCGAGTCAAAGGTAGCCAAGGCACTTGAGACGCAACGTGCCCCGACCCATTGAGCTGCAGGAACCGGTTCAGACCAGGCTGGCGAAGACAGTCCAGGCACCCAAACTACGCAGCTATTGGAAGCCTCTAAGCGCGAGCGGCGCGAGTTCCAAGCTTGGCTTGGTGCTAAGCGTGGTGCCCACCGCAGTCATAGCCAGGCATATGATGGATGCCATCGACCGCGAACAGCGAGACCGACGGGACGACTTTACGACCGTGGTCAATCTTATCTCGCGCAGCGTACCATCAGTGGCACACCAGGCTGAACCACGCGCAGAGACGGTCATTGAAAACGAGCCGCGAGCGTCAAATTGATCCACGGCCGTGAATGTAGCACACCAAGTACGTCCAGACGCTGCAACGTGTCAGGCGTGAACACAATCGGTGCAGGGAAGGGAAGAAGAGCTCATGATGCAGCCAATCCTGGACCGGGAGTACAAACTACTACGTAGTATAATTATGTATGAAAGCACTGCGCCAAATGTACTAAATGGCACTCACCGGCCGAGCACGAGAACGAGATTGTGTACGCAGAGGCAGGCGCGGGGCTCTGAGTTTTTGTAATGAGGAGTGAAATTGGCGACAAGGAAACCACCCGACTTCTCCGCTGTGGTTGCATTGACATTACAGTATAAAACAGAAAGATGCCCATAGCTGAGACACATCGTGTCGTCCATGGCCAGTAAACCACATTGATCTCGCTTCACGATCGTAGTCGCACACTTTCTCCCAAATGCATCTTGATGTGGCTCCTAGAATAGGAACGGTTACTACTTGGGCTGGACAGCAAAGCCGATATCCACCAGATGCACTGCATCGCGGTCCACGTACTCGGCGTACGTGCCCCTTCCGTTGTACTACTGTAGATTATTTGACCGACCTTCAACCCCCACGCTTGCTCTGGCCACGCGGCTTCCGACGGGACCACGAACCCGCTCGGTACGTTCGAGTGGCCTTCAAGTCGGTGGAAGCTTTCAAGGGACGGTGTGGACCGTCCATGCCCAGTCATGGGTACGGTTTTGCCCGTCTCTGTCTCACATTGCATGTCAAACATGGACAGTACAACTGCATGCTCCAGACATTCTAGAACACAGTTTCTAGAATGTCTAGAAGCCCCAGCGCTCG
>JAADVC010001394.1:0-10401 GCA_023334575.1 Pythium volutum | reverse complement strand
CGAGCGGGTCGAGTGACGCTGGTACGGGCGGTTTGCTGGAAGTGACTGGCGGCGCTGGTAGTCCAGTCGGTGGTAACGTGGCAGTGACAAGTGGAGAATCGACGGGGTCTGTATCTGGCGCAGCGAGTGGAACGGTGACTGTCAGAAGTGCAGGTTCTCGCTTAAGCGGTGACGTTGTGTTGGCGTCGGGAGATGCCGCGAGTGGCTCGAGCGGTTTCGTGGGTATTCGATCAGGTGCCGCAACAAGTGGTGCCAGTGGAGATATTTCGTTGACTGTTGGTGTTGGTACCTCTGGTTACGGAGGCAGTATCAAGCTGACTGCCGGCGGGAGTGCTGAGACGGGTGGTGGTATCGAGCTCACGAGCGGATCATCGACCGGTTCGACGAGCGGAAATGTGGTTGTGCAGTCAGCTGCTATGTCAAGCGCCAACGCTGCATCCGGTGATGTGTCTTTATTGACCGGTGCTTCAACTTCTGGTGCATCTGGTACTGTCACGATCCAGTCTGGTGCGTCAGGCTCAGGTGCAGGTGGAGATGTGTCGGTGTCTGTCGGTGACGGTAGCACCACGGGCGGGCCAGTGGCAGTCACCGGTGGTAAGGGTGCCGCTGGTGTTGGTGGCAGTGCATCTTTGAAGGGCGGCGCGGGCAGTACTGTTGGTGGCGGCGTGGCAGTGACAAGTGGAGCAACGACAGGCACGGCGGCTGGGGCTTCGAGTGGAACCGTGACAGTGTCAAGTGCAGATTCTCGTGCCAGCGGCGGTGGCGTGTTTGCGTCGGGCGACGCTACGAGTGGCTCGAGTGGTGCCGTGACTATTCAATCAGGTACCGCGACAAGTGGCAGCGGAGGTGCGATTTCGCTGGTTGTCGGCCTGGGGAACTTGGGCACGGGTGGGAGTGTGTCGATTACGTCCGGTGGCTCGACGGCGTCGATTGGTGGTCGTGTCGACATACAGTCCGGTGCTGGTGCCGCGAAAAGCTCTGGTGATATTGCTGTTCGCTCAGGGCCCACAGTTGGCGGTGGTGTCAGTGGAAACGCGCAGTTTGGCTCCGGTACATCAAGCGCTGGGACGTCGGGAATGGTCGCGTTGTCGTCGGGTGGCTCGGTCGGTGGTGTTGGTGGAGACGTGATTGTCGGTGTCGGCTCTGGAAACACTGGCGTGGGGGGTCTGTTGACCCTTTACGCGGGTAATACGACAGCTTCGGCTGCCGGTGGCGCATTGTCTGTCACTAGCGGTGCAGGAGGTACCACTGGTGGTGCACTGACACTGTCAGCCGGCTACGGAGGCACAGGAGCGGGTGGTGCGATCACGATGAAGAGTGGCGCAAGTGCAGATTCGTCGACAGGGGGCATCACAATCGCGACGCCCGACATCTCGACTCTTGGGTCCGGGTCCACCGGTGCCATCAGTCTTACTACAGGAACAACGACAACCGCAGAGAGTGGCAGCGTAACGATCAAGGTCGGCGACGGCAATACTATCGCGGGCAGCGCGCTGACGCTGACGGCAGGCTTGACGACTTTGAACACTGGCAAAGGCGGTTTGATGTCCCTCGCAGCCGGCCAAGGAGCAAGCGGCGGCAAGGTCTCGATCACTGCTGGTGCTGGCACGAGTGCTGGCGGCGGAGAGGTCGAGATCACGAGTGGGAGCAGCACGCCGGCGCAAAGTGGATCCGTAGCCATCGCATCAGGAGCAGGCAAGACCACGGGCGGCATCACTCTGAAGTCTGGGACTTCATCGACCGGTGCGACTGGCAGCGTGGCTATCGAAAGTGGCCTGGCCACGGGTGGAGCGAGCGGCAGTTTCAGTGCCGGTGCTGGCGAGTCAACGGACGGAGCTGGTGGTACTGCGAACCTTCACGGCGGCAAAGGACTCACAGCAGGTGGCAAGTTGAGTCTGTCGGGCGGATCCGGTGGAAGTGGCGTTGGCGGAGCTGTGGAGATCGCGAGTGGCTCGAGCACAGATGTGTCGACCGGCGACATTGTCGTGAAGACAGCCGACGGGACGAGTACGAACAGTGGCACGGTGACGATCAAGTCAGGCGCAAGTGGCACTGGTGGCACAGGCGGAGCTATCGCCGTTTCCGTCGGCGACGGTATCGTCGGTAATGGTGGTGCTCTCTCGCTCAAAGCGGGCAAGACGACTGGCCAAGACAGCGCGGGCGGCGCGGTGACAATCACCGCTGGGGACGCCACTGGCTCGGGTACTACGGCAGGCGGAGACGTGACAATCAAAGCAGGCGGCGGGGCTTCGGGCGGTTCGTTGACGCTGCAAATTGGATCGGGTACGCCACTGGGCAAGCTGTTTGTGAAATCGGGTACAGGCGCGAGCTTGTTGCAGCTTTCGAGCACGCAGTTGGATGTGAGCTCTGCGGCCGTTTCGATTCAAGCGACGACGTCGGTGGCGCTGACGGCCATGTCCGATGTGACGATCACGGCTGGCGCGGGGTCGACGACGACATTCTCTGGTGCACCCGTGCACGTAGAGATGCACAACTTCCGCGTGTCCAAGGACGTGTCGACCGATGCATTCTTCGTGAATTCGGGGACGGGCGCCGTCACCATGTCGGGGTCAGTGACCATGAGCGGAGCTGTGACCATGTCTGGAGCAGTGACCATGTCTGGAGCAGTGACAGTGTCTGGTGCGGTGACGGCATCCGATTCAGTGACACTGCAAGGAGCTGTTATTGCATCGAGCACAAGTACGGTCACGATTGACGGCGCGTTAACGACAACTGGTTCTGTCGCGATGGATGGTGCAGTCACGACTGGAAGCGGAGGCACGGTGACGATGAATGGACCAGCGAATTTCAACGCTGACTTGACCACAGCCAGTACAAGTACGGTGACGATGGCTGGTGCAGTGACAATGTCGAACGCAGTGACGATGTCAGGGACGGTTGCGATGGGTGGTGCGTTGACGACGACAAGCACAGCGTCCATCGGTGGCGATCTCACGGCCTCAGGCAACGTGGTGTTTGGCGGCAGTCTCCACACACCGACATCCCAGTACGCGCAGTGTGCTACGGGGACGTTCTGGTTCGACACATCGTACATCTACATCTGCATTAACACAGACACGTGGAAGCGTGTGGCGTTGCAGAGCTTCGTGTAATCGAGTAGGTCGACTGGCGCGGGGAAAAATGTGGGGGATGAGAGCCCCCACCTCGAAACGAAAAGAAACATTAGGAGATGCATGTTCTGCATATGTAGGAGAATAATAACGAGAGAAACACAAAAATACACATTCCGATTTGCATATCAAAAAGACGCAAAGCCGCTCATTCATATCATCAGCATTCTTCGAGCTTCCCAATCCGCCCCAATAGAAACTGACAATGGGTCACACATTGAGGAGCGCACTAATAGAGTGGATACACGACCAACAGCGCACTATTCAGGGTGTTGGATCCCGTTAGGCCCACTATTGAGGTTTCTGACCGTACAGCCCTCACTTCCATTTCCCCCCTCTTTCAGTTCAAAATCTTCCATCCACCCACAACAGGTCGATGGCCGAGGCCGAGTTGCCGATGGTGCTGCGCGCCGTACGCGCGCTCTACGGGCTGGTGCGTGGACGGGGCCGCAGAGATGTCTGTGTGTGGGGTATATATGAAGCGCCTCATGTCGTTCTATCTCTGTTTCCACGAACAGGAAGGCGCCGACCGCCAGCGCGAGGCCAACGCGTTTCTCGTCGAGTTTGCGCGCAGTGAGGTGAGCGGACGTGAGGGAAACGGTAGGAGGAGGGGCGGACACGGTGGGGATACTAACGATATGGTTATCTGCGGTTGCTTTCCTTTTATGTTTCCTTTTTGTTTTGTTTTTCGTGGTACTGTAGTCGGCGTGGCACACGGGGATGCAGTTGCTGTGCGATCCGGCGCTCGAAACCACGACTGAGACGCTGTTCTTTGCGGCCAACATGATCCATTCCAAGGTGAAATCGCGCCGTGTCTATATCTGAGAGAAGCATTTTACTGCCTATTCACCGCCTGGTCTAATCTGTGTGTGTGCGCGCCGTTTTTGTTTGGGCGGGCTATTTCCTTTTGCTGTAGGCGCGGAAAGAGTGGATGAAGCTTGCAGAAGCCGACAAAAAGTCGGTGGTCGCGATGCTCCAGGCGCTGATCCAAGAGTCGCAGCTCGGCCAGCGACCAGCGCTGCTGAGCGCGCCGCTGCAGAACAAACTGTGCGGTATTTTGGCGATCGCGTTGTGCTCGTCCCCCGACGAGTGCCGCGCGTTGCTGGACAACTTGATCGTGCAGGCGCCGACAGCTGACGGGACAGTGCTCGCATTCTTTGTGACCATTACGCGGTGTGTCTGCGAAGAAATGCAGGAAGCCGAACTGAGTTTCAGTGCCAAGGACGCAATGGAAGTGCACGTCGCCTCGATTAGCAGTGACGTCGTCCGCGTGCTGGCGGAGATCGTGCTATCCCCGCAGAGCGCGGTGCAAGGCGATGCGCTGCTGTGTCTTCGAGTGTGGATGAAGCGAGCGGGTACATCGTTGACGCGACTCTATTCCAGTCAACCGCGGCTCCTGATTGCTTTGATCGAGACGCTCGCACAGCAATCGACCCACCTCAGCGCGAGCGCCGAGATTCTTTGCCAAGTATTCAAGGTCTCCGAGTATCCGATGGCATCTCTCCAAGAAGAAGCACTCCAGGCAACGGCAAGGGGACTGCTCTCGCTGCAGGCGGCGTACGAGAGCGCAGTGGCCAGTGAAGAAGAGGAGATCGCTCATGCAATCACGGACGCAGTCGCGACATTTTGCGAGACATACACCGACTGGATCATTGAAGGGGAAGCACCGGAAGCTGTCGCATTGGGCGAGATGATGCTGCGACTTGGTTTGCACCCGAAGCGCCAAATCGCGTCATTGACACTCGAGTTCTGGCTGTTGGTACAGGAGGAACCCGTTGCAGAGCGCCATGTCTTCTTCCAGCAAGAGGCGTTTGTGCGTCTGCTCAGTGTGCTGCTCCAGCAGTGCGAGTATCCAGCCACTCCCGACGAGATGGACGAGTTCGATTTCGATGACCTCGTTGCGTACCGGAGCGGATCGCAGGGCGTAGCGGACGTCTTGATGGCGACTTTTGTGCTGCTCAAGGAACAGTTTTTGATTCAACTGTTAGCGCAAGTTTCAAGTCAAGCGAGCTGGCAAGTGATGGAGGTTTGCCTTTTTGCTGTATCGACTGTTGCCGACGAACTCAAGAAGCGCCTCTTGTCAAGCCTGTTGCGGTCGGATTCGTTGGAGGCAATGACTCAACAGATTCTCGAATCACTCTTCCAGGCTCCATCACCTCAACAGCATCCACTCGTGACCGTCATTGGTTCAAAGCTCCTCGGACAATTTGGATCGTGGTTCAACGAAAAGGCAGTCAACTCGTCATCGCCTGAAGCGGTCACGACAGTACTCCAGTACCTCGACCACGCACTGGTTGTCGACGGATGCCGCCCCAACGCTGCGAAGAGTTTTATGCAGATTACTACATCGTGTTCACGATGCCTCGTCGACATGCCCCCGGTTTTTCTCGTATCTGTCGTCCAGCATTTCAGCAACCGCGGTCTGAAGATCGAAGACCGGCTGATGGTTGTGGAGGGTTTGGTCCGAGTCGCTGCGATGTCATCCCACTCGAGCGAAATTCTGCAGCGACTTCTCGACGATTCATTGGGAAGGCTGGACAAGGTGCTGTCGGCTACGAACGTTGGTGTGGACGTTCTGAACGAGGTCGTGTGTGACGAGCTTCAAGTGTGCAGCAAGATGGTTCGTTTTCTTGACGCCCCGCAAGACGTGGCTGGTGCCAAGGCTCTCACAAAATGGGTCGTCGAGACGATATGGGGCCACGTCGAGCCGGTCGCGACACATTTGAGCGCAAGCGAAAGTGCCATGAATGCTCTATTCGAATTCTACGGATGGTGCCTGCAGAGCCTGCGCGAGGAAATGGGGCCGCAACTCCCAGCGATCGCGAACCTCATTGTGCGGATATTCGAAGAGCAGTTGTTCGTGGCGCCACTGGAGTGCGGATCGATTGCAGTCGATGTATTCGGCCGTGGCGCCGATCAAAATCCGGCCGTGTTAGACAGTTTCCGGGGTTTGATGGGCGTGCTCAGTCGAATCGCGTTCCAAGTCTTTACGACTCGAGGTGTCGACGAAGCCCCCGACGTGCTCCGCGCGTTGTTTGAGCTCGCCTACCGATTCTTACTCTACTGCCCAGCCGCCGTGATCACCGCGTCCGAATTCTCAGTGCTGCTGGATCTCTGTCGCGCTTGTGTTGGCAACCAAGATCGCGGATCGACCAACGCGATGCTGACGTTTATCATTTATTTATTGCAAGAGAGTCGAGGCAAGCTCTCCCATTTCCAGACCATCATCGACCAGTTCATTTGGGCCGACGCGTCTCGACTCGAATCGTGGGTGGATGCGCTGCTGCTTGCGCTCGCGACCAAGTCACCGAGTGTGCTCTACGAGTCGGTCAGTCGCTTGTTCATGGCACTATGGATTCCAGCGTTTGACCAGTACGGTGCGTCGGTCGTGACGATCACGAACCAGAGCCTCCTCAACAAGGCAGCAGTCCTGGGCGTCCAAGAACTGAGTATGGAAGATCGTCAGCGGGTCGCACAGCTTTGGTTCCGCTACGCGCAAGAACCCACGCGCATGGCCGAACGCAAATTTCGCAGTCTCTGCGCCGACTTTGCCAAGATCTGCCGCAAGGAACTGACCGCGGACTCGCTGCTGAGCTACGAAGAGGATGCCGTGTGAGCTGTCAAGGAGAACGACGCTCTTGACCAAAGGAGACGGTTTGCAATGCCAGTCTATTTTTTTATTGGGTGACCTATGTTCGCACGTGGATGGTGTGGTGGACATTTGTTTGGAGTCTACGCAGCACTGGTCGAGACTCGACGTTCGGGCTCATTCCGTCGCAAGAACACCCACCTGTACAGCACAACACCACTACTCGTGAGCACAAGCAAGCCCTACCAAGCCTTTCCTACCATGCGCAGTGAAGTAAGTGTACGTACAACCGGGTATTTTTCGTAGTAAAAGAGGATGGTCTCCTCCATCTCTTTGAGCTTGTCCTCAGCCAGGTCACTGACGTCGTCAGTGATATCCTGGGACCGACCAAAACACACACAAAAACCATCAGCGATCCGCTTGGCGCGCCGCCGTCTCGAGTGCAAATCCTCACCTTCTTGTCGAGCGAGCCGAGCGTGAGTGCGCGCGTGCAGGCCGTGCCGGCAAACTGGCTGTACATCTTGCCGGGCCCGTAAAACTTGGCGCCCGAGCTCACGTCCACGACCTTGCCGCCGATCGCGAGCAAGATGGGCAGCTCGGGGTCCGAGCCGTCGTACTTTTTGAGGTCCTCGGGCGAGAACACGCGCAGCGCGTCGCCCTCGGCCGACTCGGCGGCCAGCGCCGCCGACGCCGCCGCCGATTCGGGCGAGACCGGCACGTCTGCGATCGCGGGCATGAACGGCTTGAGCAGACTGAAGGGCCACGGACACGCGCCGCCTTGGGCGACGAGCTGCTGCTCGAGCATCGGCCATCCGAGCGCGAGCGCCGCGACCACGAGCGCGAGCGCGAACCAGCCCCAAACCGACTTCTTCTTGGGCGTGGCCGTGGCCGTGGGCTTTGCAGCGGCGGGAGCAGGAGCAGCCATCGTGGGGGGAATGGGGTGGTGGATGCGCGACGGAGTCTGGATCTGTTCCCGTGCTTTTCCTTGCGGAACGGTTCTTGCGGAAATGACGCGTGGAATGGGAATGCCGTTTTGGTGGTGGATTCCATCCAGCGTCGACTCTGAACTCCTCTTCCGGACGCACCCGTCCCATACTATCACACAGTAGGGGTACTACTTGTGTTATGCGCAGCCAACTCGTATTACCTCCACATATGAATATAAGTTAGCATATGTACAAAATTAGATATCAAATGGTATATCCGATTGTGGAGGACGAAGCCAGCTTGTTGACGCGAACATTACTTAAGAAGGGATCTACTGTTCGCTCCTCCAAATGAGAGATCTTTTTCCTCCCTTCGTCTTCAAGACCCGCTCGCGCTCGAGCGCCGGAAAAAAGTCTCAGCAATGTCCTCCTCCTCCTCCTCCTCCTCCTCCTCCTCCTCCTCCTCCTCCTCTTCGTCGTCGTCGTCGTCCCCGACGCGGCTCTCGGCGGGCGCCAAGTCGGTCGTCGCTGGCTCTGTCGCCGGCATGGCCAGCGTCGTCGCGTGCCATCCGTTCGACACGATCCGCACGCGGCTCCAGATCTCACCACAGCGGTTCCGAGGCGGCTTTTTCGACTGCGCCGCGCAGACTGTGCGCCACGAGTCTGTGCGCGCGCTATACAAAGGCTTTGTGCCGCCGTTCTTTAGCCAGGCCGTGTACAAGTCGGTCATTTTCACGACCTCGTCTAAGCTCCGCCATGACGTCTTGCCGCGCGACTGGTCGCCGTCGCTTGTCTCGCTTTCGAGCGGCGCGATCGCTGGCGGACTGAACGCTGTCATTGTCGCACCCGTCGAGCTCGTGCGCAATCGCCTCCAAGTGCAGTACGAGCACGAGCACGCGACACGGCGGTACAGCGGCACTTTTCACTGCGTTGTGCAAGTCGCCAAGACCGAGGGCGTCACGGCGTTTTGGCGCGGGCTCTCGACCACGGTGCTGCGCGACTCGCTGGGCGTGGCCTGTTACTTTCTCGGCTTTGACTATGCCAAGCAGCAGCTCCAGCGGCACACGCAGTGGAGCGACACGGGCATAGTGCTCACGGCCGGCGCGTGCGGCGGCATCAGCTTTTGGGCGATCGCACTGCCGTTCGACACGGTCAAGACGCTGATCCAAGTGGACGCGAGTCAGTCGGCGCCTACGGGCTTTGTCCGGTCGGCCACACGGCTCGTGCGTGAGTGTGGCGTGTCGCACTTGTTTCGTGGGTGGCAGGCCGCGTTCTCGCGCGGCGTGCCCAGTGCCGCGATCACGTTTTACGCATTTGACCGCACGACCAAGTACTTGAATGAACGAGAAGCCGCGTGAGATCCAAACATTCTTTTTCGACGACATACTGCAAGTAAATACAGTAGACATCCATGGATTAATGTACACTGGAAGACTACGAGTCATGGCGACGAGTCCGCTGTGCGTGCAGCCACCAAGAGCGACGCAATTGACGCGACACGGCGCCCGAGCCCCTCGGCCTTGTCCGTGAACATGGCGTGCACGTCGTCGGGACTGCTCGCGTAGCAGTTGGACGGGAACCTCTCGTGGGGCGAACGCGCTTCGGGCTTCGACTGGAACGGACCTTCCGAGACGATCGCAGACGCGCCGAACGCGCTTGTCCAGCGCTCACCGCCGACAATGACCATGCGGAAGACGAGCATCGAGTGGAGCAAGTTGACTATAGTGAGCTCTTCGCCCGCCGAGAGACCACCACTCGTGACAAAGGCCGCGCCAACCTTGTGGCTCAGATCTTCCGAGAACACCCAGCGGCTCATAAACTCGGCCATCTACGTAAACAGGAACCAGCAATCAGTCCCAGCTTAAACTACAGTCGTTCCATTGCCCACGGTACCTTGGGCTCGACGTTGGCGTTGACGACGTGCGAGCCGAGGACCACGGCGTCGGCCCAGAGCACGTCGTCGTGAAACGACGCGTCCTCTACGAGCCGCGTGCGCAGCTGCTCGGGCTTGGCGATGTGTTGGCGCACGCCGCGCTCGACGGCCGCTGCGAGTTTGCTCAAGTGGGTGCCGTTCGAGTACACAAGCAGCACGCGCGCGGGCGAGGACGACGCAGCGGCTGATGCGTGGGGGGATCCATGAGGCGAAGTGGCATGAGATCCCAGTTGAGACTGTGCTGGATGGAGCTGTTGGAGATTCACGAGCAGCTCGGTCGACAGTATCGAGATCCGCACCAGCGCGAGCGACGTTGCGGTGACGAGCACGACGAGCGCGACGAGCGCCGCGTGCTGCAGCGACCAGCAGCGCGGCCAAGAGGCAGCAACGGCGCGAGAGGAGATGCTGCTGCTGCGGGGCGGCGCTGCGTGGGTCGGCAGCAGCAGTGCGCGCTCACTCGAGGACGCGGTCGCCATGTCAGAAGATCTTTGCGTTTTCGGTGAGTTTTGGCTCGGCCTGATATGCCAATTTTATGATGATTACGACATCAAGCTGTCATATATTCTAGGGAACAGCAGGATTTTCTACCATTTTCCAAAATATATCCGGATAATATACCACTCCAATTTGAAATTCGGTTTCTATACCACTTGATTCAAAACTGCCATCTTGAAACACGAAAATTATACCACTTCGAAAGTTACGTCTCCAATTTAAGGAAAACACCTAAAACATACCATTGAAAATTCCCGGTGTATACCACGATTGTGCCGTTCGGCCGATAACAGCATGGTTGCTCCAGTCACGGGTCAGGAACGCTTG
>JAADVC010001393.1:0-10411 GCA_023334575.1 Pythium volutum | reverse complement strand
GCTATTTATTATATGGCTGACAGATATCGAGGGTCTGAAACCCCCGACAATGCATGTTGTTCTCCCTCGGACCGTGCAGCTTCGCAGTACCGTCCTAAATTTAGTATTGCCCATCGGGTACTATAGTCGCTTCCTGGCCCCTGGTGCATTAATTACATCCAAATCGTCTGACATGTACTGATGATGATCCTTCCTACGCCTGACTCACCAACTTATGAAGCCCGCCGTTACCTCTTTCACAATGCTCGCGGCGACTTTGCAGCCACGTAGCCGGTACTAGCCTCGCTGTCTTCGACTGTCGATACTCCTGCTCCGCTAACCGTTTCTTGTTCCTTGCGAGCACGACGACGCTCGTGACGACGGCGACGACGGCGGCGCCGTTCCTTACGTCTCTCTTCTGAGCTCTCACTGTCATAGCTCGAGCTGCTGTCGCCACTGCTACCGTCACTGTCGTCGTCTTGCACCGATCGCCTCTTGGACACGGTCGCGGCGGCCTTGGCGTTGCGCTTCGTTTCACGCTCAGGCGACTCTGCTTTGCCCACAGTCAGCGCAATCTTGACTTCGACCTCTGCCTCGCCTTCTCCTTCCTTCTCGTCGTTCTTGTCTCCATCCTTCTCGTCATCTCGGCAGCACTTGAAGATACACCCGCAGATCCCCAACAATGCGACACCACCGACACTCAGCCCGATCGACAGGTACACTTTGTTGCGCTTCCGCCGGGTCTCGAAATCCAGGCCAAAGTCTCCTCCGCCTCCTCCCCCTCCTCCTCCCGCTTCTCCACCTCGTCCACCACTGTACGCTGGATCGATCACTCGCTCGGTGACCGCGCGACAGGTCGTGTTTTCCGTGCAGTACAGATTGTAATACTTGGTCGCGAACCGTTCCGTGTCGTTAAACACGAGCGGAAACTTGCGCAGAAACGGCGTGCCCAGCTCCCACGACGTACTCGTGCTCGACCCGCCAATCAAGACTTTAATTTGCGGGACCCCGCCGCCCCCGACGCCGGTCGCTGTCGTCGTCGCGTTCGCAGGCGCCGTGTAATCGACCGGATCGAGATAAAACTCCCACCCGCTCATTTGGATCGTGATGGTCGGCAGCTTCATACTGGCGTTGCACAGGTAGCTGACCCAGTCGTCCGTGTACACGTACCCACGCTTGCGCACTTTGGTGCACGTGCCCAAGAAACGGTCCTCCAGTTTCTGGAGCAGCGTGTGTTCAAACGTGAAACCCGGCAGCGTCGAGTCGAATGCGACCTGGTAGTTGGTCGTGCCGCCGACCGTGGGTGCGAACGTGCAGTCGTCGACCGTCAAATTGCTGCGTGCGACGGGCAGTCTGACGCAACTCACCCGCGCGTCGACCTTGGTCTTGGTCGTGGTCTTCTTGTCGCGCAGCAAATCCCAATCGATCGAATTGAACGACAGCTTCGAGTCGGCCGCGGTCGTGCCGAGCTGCAGGGCGATGGTCGTGACGTTGGCGCCGTCGCCCAGTACGGGCGTGTCGTCCAGCACGGCACGGCCCGCGAGTCCGAGGTAGCCTTGCACACTTGGGTCTGCCAAATTGAGCGGATCGTACGCGACGAAAATGTCGCGGTTCGTAAACACTTGACCGGCGACTGTGATCTCGGCAAACGTGCGGATACCGTACTCGACCGTCGTGTACGCATACGTCGGGTACCCGGACACGCCAACGTCGCACTGGTCGTCTTCAAACACGCGGCAGCTCACCCAGAGACCTTTGCGTCGCGCGTCGACCGCCAATTTGACCGAGCGTGTGCCCAGTAAGACGGTCGTGGCGTACGTGCCGTTCTCATTGATAGCGAGTGGGCCCGAGGACGCGACAAGCGCCGAGGTCGCGACCGCGGCCGCGAGCAGAGCAGGCGCCATGGCGAGTACGATGGAGGAATACGTCGGCCCCAGGCGGCTGGCACCGAAGCATGGGCGCGTGTAAGATGTACCCAATTGCGGTGAAAGTCATAACCAGATTGGCTTTATGTGACAATTGGGTTTATCCTGTCGGCGTAAAATCTGCTGTCTCTGGGGTTGTGTACGCACGTTTGGTCAAAATAGATGGAATAGGGGTCATCCCAATGTCAATGTCTGGTTCCCATGGTCGCCGTGGGAACCACCCGCAACAATCACCTTGGCATGTGGGTTGAAGGTCTGGACGCATTCCCGCTGGAAACTAGGAAGCATCGCCCCAGTTATTTAGCGTCTTTCACAGGATATCCGGTCTTAGCGGTGATGGGTAGTTAAACACTCATTATTCCGTGATCGTTTTACGATCGTTTTGCAAAGGGTATCGAAGTATGCATTTGTTGAAGACAAACAGACGTGGAATCGAAAATGGGGGATGCGTCTCCCCACGAAAAACATGGAAAATGATCCCGGGTTTGGAAAACTGTGTGCGTGCATGGGAAGCCACAATCGCCTTATCCAGAGAGTACACTATACAGTATCAGAGACCGTCCCAATCTGGTATAATTTCTTACGGATCTGACATAGGGTACGTTTACAGTTAACAGTTAGTTACAGTTAGTACTGTTAGCATGTTCAATGGACTCCATTTCATCATCATCGTCCCAATCTGGTCGGCGCCAAGGACATTGCCTGCTCGGCTCGACGCGGAAGGACCAAATTGACGGCGTGTGCTTTGAGTACTACTGAAGTAAAGGGTATCGGAGACCTTCGCTGCTGCTGCAGGTATTTGTAATTTCCTCGTTAGTGGCATACAGCAAAACGTCCCACCTCCCAGTCCTGCCGAAGATATTATAGCCATGGCCACCAATCCAAAGACCGTGCTCGTCACGGGCGCGTGTCGCGACATTGGCTTGGCATTCGTCGAGCACTACCAGAAGCACGGATGGAACGTCATTGCGACGGCGCTCGACCTCGCTGAAGCCGACAAAGCTCCAGGCGCTCGCGCCCTACAGAATCCTGCAGCTCAATGTGGTCGATGAAAACTCCATTGTGGAGGTTGCGACACAACTCGCAGGCGAGCCAATTGATTTGCTCATCAATAATGCCGGCATTGCACGACAGAACGCGCTCGACGACGCGACCAAGGCCGCGCTCCTAGAGCATTTCGACGTCAACGCCGTCGGGCCGTTTCTCGTGACACGGGCACTTTTGCCTAACTTGCGTGCGGCTGTCGCGACGTCGGGCTCTGCTCTCATGGCCACGATCTCGTCTATATACGGCACGTTTGCCCACAATGACACGGGCGATCTTTACGGATACCGCTCGTCCAAGGCCACGCTCAACATGGTCAATGCCAGTCTTGCCATCGATTTGAAACAGGACAAGATTACGGCGGTCGCGCTCCACCCAGGGTACGTCAAGACTACCTTGACGTCGTACCATGGCAAGATCACGGCCGATGAAGCGTCGCATCGATCAGTAACGTAATCGCGCAGGTCACGGAAGCCGATACGGGCACGTTGATCCGCTTTGATGGCGTCCGCCTCGTGTGGTAGACCTCCTAGGATCCAATATGGCGGTCTCAAGGGAGAGGCAAGCGTCGCCTACTGTATGTGAGCCACAAACCCCCATGCGCCACGTTGAATTGTGCGGCGTAAGAGAATACCTGACAAAAATTTCCACGAGAGAGATGGCTACATTACGGATAGGATGAAGTTCGTTTCTTGGCTCCTCCCGCCTCTCTAGTAAGCTACGGTATGGACGTGATCAGCCACATGAGCGAGCACGACCGTGACCAAATTGAGTTCTCAAGCGTGACCAAGCAAGAGCTTGTTCCAGCTCAGGCTCGCCGAGCTTGACCACGACCAAACTGTTGAATCCATTAGAAGAGACGAGGAAATAACCAACCACCCGTCACCAAACGTCGTGGTGTAGGAGTGTACAACATGGATTCGCACTCGGTACGGCGATATCCATTTTGTATTCAAGCGTCTTCAAAATTGATTGCCAACCTTCGGCTCTTTCGGTACCTATCCTCAGGCCTCTTTTGTTTACTTGGTGTTCAAAAAGTCAGCGGCGCCTTTGACAATCTGGGCGACATCGTCGACGTGGGCCTGGATCGTTGTGGCATTGTCCTTGAAGGCAATGCCGTCGGAAATGCCCGGAAACGCAGCGCCAGCGTAGCCTTCAAAGAAGCCCGGACCAAAAATCACGTGGCGATACCACGGACGGTGCTGGAGTCCCTTTTCGGAAATGAACTGACGCTCCAAGCGCACGAGCTTGTCGTTGAGTTTCTTGGCGTCCTTGTCCTTGGCTTTACCGGCGTCATACTTGACTGTAAACTTGTCGGTGGTCTTCTTGAACGCCGTCGATTTTGAGATGAAATGGTCGATCGCCTTGCGCAGCGCCGAGTAGTCAATCGCGAGCTTGAGCGCCTTGGTCTGGACCTCGAGATTCGACAAGTCTTTGTGCATTGTGACGCCATAGGTCGAAAAGTCAAACGGCAGCACCGGAAGCGTCGCGAGCCGCAGCGCCAACAAGCCCCACCATTGTGCGGTCGTGGCCTGCGACGTGTAGTGCGGGTCGGCGGCCGTCTCCAAGTACATGGGCGAGTCCATGGTGCTGTGGTACGTGCCATAGGCCGCGCCCTCGGCAAAGCCAAACGCCAAGTTGGCCGAGATGATGCCCAAATGCTGGTAAAACGCCGTGAAATCCGTGCCCGAGCCGAGAAAGTAAATGAGGTGGTCCGGTGCGAGCGTGAGCGTGTCGATCGCTGGGTTCTTGAGCCGCTGCGCCGCGATCTGGTTCTTCCACTGCTCCAACAGCGTCGTCTCGGTCTCGTTCCCATAGAATTTGTTCGCCGGCACGCTTTTGGCCGTCTCAAACAAAAACTGCGCGATCGATGGCGTGCCGCCGGCCGTGACCGATGGGCCATAGGTCAGATCCACGTTGATGTAGGCCACGGCCTCCTTGAGCAGTTGGTCCTTGTGGTCCTCGGCGTATTCGGTGCTGCCAATCAACCCGGCCTCTTCGCCGTCCCACGACGCGAGCTTGATCGTGCGGCGCGGCCTCCAACCCTTGCTTACCAATTCCCCAAGCCCGCGTGCAATCTCGAGCATGGCCGCTGAGCCGCTCGACGGATCCACGGCGCCGCACACCCACGCGTCGCGGTGGTTGCCAATGATCACGACCTGGTCGGGCTCCTCCGAGCCTTCGATCGTGCCAATGACGTCCCAGATCGTGCCAATGGAATTGTCGAGATCCAAATCCACGTTCACCTGCGTCACGCCGTCGTCACCGATGCGGTAGCCGCTCGGCAGCGTGAGATCGCCCTGCCACTCGGCTGGCGCCTGCTTGCCGCCGAGCGACTCGAGAATAAAGGTCGCCTGCGCATAGCTCAGCACGGTCGCTGGCGTGTGCAATAGACACGTAGCGTCCTCCATCTTGATGTACGACGCGTTCTTGGTCGAGGCAAACCCTGGTGTGAGCGGATCACCTGCATATAGCGACAGGATCTGCGCCGAGCCGCGCTGGAACGAGTCCGCTGGACGCCACGGACCGTTTGGGTAGGTCGGGCCGACGCCAAAGCCGTCGTCCTGCGGGTCCGAGTAAATCAGCGTCGCCAACATACCGTACTGCTCGGCCAGCATGACCTTGAGCCCGCGCATGTTGACGCCGTACCGCACGAGCGCAATCTTGTTCTTGAGCTCGACGCCATTAGCCAGCAGCCAGTCAAAGTCGGCCTGGCGACCATAATGTGCGTACACAACCGGCGCCGAGAGATTGCCCGAGCCCACGTAAGCCAAGTAGGGCGGAAGTGCGTCCTTGTTCCCAGTGCAAATGTCGCCCGCGACGATCGGCTCGGTCAAATTGAGTTCACGAGCGGCATTGGCGGGGGCCGTGATCGCGACGCGCGGTCTGCGCGTGGGCTTGGAGAGCATGGGGTAGTACTCAATGATCTCGGCTTTCAAGCCAAACTTTTCGAATTGCTCCTTCGTGTACACGGCCGTCGCATAGTCTTGCTTGGATCCGACGGGGTGCGGCTTGCTCGCGTACGCGTGGAGATACTCCTTGAGCTTGGTGCGGTCAATGCCGTCGACAAACACCTTTTCAAAGTCGAGCTCTTGCTGCGCGTGCTGTTGATTGGTGTCGAATTCGACCGTCGCCACGCGAAGAGGCGAACCATTCGACGACCAGGACAGCGCCAATCCAGCGCTCACGGCGAGTGCACTGATGACGCCCACGGCGCGCAGCCATTTGCGGCTTTGCTGAGACGAAGCCGATTGGACGTCTGGCTGAGACTTGCCCTGGAACGTGCCGTACACAGCGCTCGCCTCGGACGCCATTTCTCACCCTTTGTCCGTACAGTAGTCGTAGAGTGTGGAAGGGAGAGTGGGAATTGCCATCGGAGCTGCTGGTCATTTGGCGAGCAGCTTCCGGACTCCGGACCGGAGCCCTAGAGAAACAGCTGGTGAGCTTCATCCTCAAGACATCCTACTCCGCAGCTTGTGAATTTTACGGTTTTATTTCGGTGGTAATCAACAGTCTCGACGAAAGTTTCGGATCGATTTGGAGTGTTTCGGTCAGGAAAAAAAATCGAACCCGCAACCATCACTCTGTGACTTCGACAATTGCCTCGTTGAGTCAGCCAAGAGAATCTCTGATGAGGCGCCGCCGCCGGGGCGCGATGGGCATGGCGCCGCCAAAATCAGACCGTGTTCACTGTCAGTACACTGTACAGTGTACACGAAGCTCACTGACCCCGTCAATGAGGTTCCCCTCGTCAGAGTTATCTTGAAGATGTTGTGTATTTGCACGGAGGAATCAACTTTGATACTGTTTCTGCTGTGGGGCTCACCACGGCAGTTCCTTGCCCGAGTAGTCGAGAAATTTGCCGCTGTGCTGGAGCGTGGCGCCTGAGATCAATTTCTCGACGGTCGCGGCCGCGGCGTTTGGCTGCACTTGGCCCTTACCTGACGTCATGTCGGTCGCGAGGATGCCGGGGTGGAAGCTCAGCGAAATGATCTTGTCTTTCTTGAGATCACGCGCGAGCTTGGCGTGGAACATGTTGAGTGCCACCTTTGAGGCGCTGTATCCATAGAGACCCGGAAACGCCGAGCCAGTGCCAATACTCGCGACGATGCCCGAGATGTTGGCGACCGTCGCGTGGCCATGCGCCGCTGCGGCAGCCTTGAGCGATGGGTGCAATGCCCGGGTCACGAGGAACGGACCGACGGCGTTGACTTCGTACTGCTGCATGAGATCGGCCTTGGTGACGCGAGAGAGCGAGTCACGCACAGCGATACCGGCATTGTTGATGAGCAAGTCGATCGGTTCGCCCTTGAGGTGCTCGGCCGCGCGCAGAATCGACGCCTCGTCGCTCGTGTCAAGCTGAATAATGTCGGTCGGTCCAGTCGCACGAAGCTGTGGAACCATACCACTTCCAGTTCGATAAAAGCGCAGATACTGTAGAGTACGTGAGACCAATGACAACGAACCTGGTCGGCCGTGTCGAGACTGCGCGCCGCGCCTATGACATTCCAGCCGAGCTGCTTGAAGTGCTGCACAAACGCCAAGCCAAAGCCGCGCGTGCTGCCCGTGATCAGCACTGTCTTGGCGGCCATATTGATGCTGGATGAGAATGCTGCAAATTGCGTAATGAGACGAGCATACCATGGGCGGGGTCGCCTATGCTTCCCAAAGGTCGGCAGAAGATCACTCGCATTCCATCATGCTCTTTCGTCGACGATCCTGTTCGAGTCGCCACACAACCTATAGAGCAACCTAAATGCAATTCAGCTTACTTTTCAACCAATCACCGCCACGTTCTTCCTTAAGGCCATTTTCAAGTTGCAGTGACTTCTGTTTCTTGTGCATTGATGCGTGAGTCTCCCGTGATCTGAGTTCGTTCCGTAATAAACCAATTTTACGGTTTTTCATTGGACAAAATACATTTCTTCCGTCTCACATAGCCAGTCCGTAACGGAGTCCGAAGGGACTCCGTTCGGGCTCATCCACCAAACGCTCACGACACCGAAGTGGACGCGTCAACCTCAATGGCGCCGGCATGATGACCAGCCAGCCACACGCGCTTCGTTTTTTCTTCTTCTTCTTTTTCCTCTGCCACCCCCATACGCTCACTCTTCAATTGGCGGCTTGCTCCCATCGACTGACTGAAGAAATGGCGGCGATGCAAGCCGAGAACGACGCCGCGTACGGCACGTTCCACGAAAAGTCGGCCTCGGGCGTCGCGCCCACGCGCCGCTCATGGCTGCGCGCGCTTGGTGTTGCGAGTGTGTTCGCTGTGGCCGCGACTTACGCGCTGAGCGCCTCGTCGCCTTCGCCTCTGACCGAGACGGAGACGGTCTCGATGCAGACGACCAGCAAGGCGCAGCAGCACGCGCAGCAAGAAGTCGACTTTGAAAAGGCCTTTGTCGACGGCATTGACCGCACCAAGCTCAAGGAATACCTCCACGCGTACGCCGACAAACCCCACGCTGTGGGCTCGAAGCAGGACTATGCGACGGCCGTGTACACGAAGGAACAATTTGAAAAGTTTGGCTTGAAAGCCGAGATCGTTGAGTACTACACGCTGCTGTCTCGGCCCTCGTACAAGCCGCGCGTCTCGATCACGGCACCCGCCAGTGCCGCTCGGGAACTCAATCTGACCGAGGCCGCGGTCGCGGGCGATATCTGCACGACCTCGGAAGATGCTTTGCCGCCGTACTTGGCTTACTCGTCGTCGGGCAACCTCACAGCGTCGATCGTGTACGTCAACTATGGCCGGCTCGAAGATTTCCAGTGGCTCGTCGACAATGGCGTTGCGCTCAAGGGCAAGATCGCGCTCGTGCGGTACGGCCAAAACTTTCGCGGCCTCAAGATCATGCTCGCCGAGCAGCACGGCATGGTCGGTACGCTCATTTACTCGGACCCGCAGGACGACGGCTACGGCGTCGGCGACGCCTACCCGAACGGTCCGTGGCGTCCCGCAGATTCGTTCCAGCGCGGCTCGACCCAGTACCTGTCGCTCTACGGCGGCGATCCTCTCACACCGGGGTTTGCATCGGTCAAGGGTGCGCCGTACCTCACGATTGAAGAGGCCACCAACATTCCGCACACGCCAGCGACCGTGCTCAGCTATGCACAGGCGACGTTCATTCTCCAATCGCTCAGTGGCAAGAAGGCGCCTGCCGGCTGGCAAGGCGGGCTGGAGCTCTCGAATGGCGGGTACTTTTTGGGCGACGACGGCGCCACGCAGGTTCACATGGAGCTGGACATGGACAACAGTGTGCGCACGATCTGGGACGTTGTTGGCACGATCGAAGGCTCGGAGGAACCGGACCAGTACGTGATCATTGGCAACCACCGCGACGCCTGGGTGTGTGGCGCCGTGGATCCGTCCAGTGGCTCGTCTACAATGCTCGAGATTGCGCGCGGGTATGGCGAACTGCTCAGCCGAGGCTGGAAGCCGCGCCGCACGATCAAGCTCGCGTCGTGGGACGGCGAAGAGTCGGGTTTGCTGGGCAGCACCGAGTACGCCGAAGACAATGCCAAGGAATTGCTCGAAAAGGCCGTGGCCTACATCAACGTGGATTTGACGTACGGCCCAACGGTCTCGGCCGGCGGCACGCCGTCGATCGCGGAATTCCTGTTTGAGACCGCGAAGAGCGTGCCGGCCAACAAATTCTATGGTAATGAGACCGAGACGACGCTGTACGAGCAGTGGGTCGCGCAGTCGACGGCGGCACGCGCCAAGAACCCGGCCATTGAAAAGCTCACGCTCGCGCCCGACCACTTGATCTCGTTCCTCGGTTCGGGTACGGATTTCACGGCGTTTTACCAGCACCTCGGTATCATCTCGGCCAACCTCATGTTCATGTTCCCCGAGTCGTCGTCGTACGGCACGTACCACAGTACGATGGACTCGCCCATGTACTTGGAGACGGCCGCTGATCCGCACTACACGTCGCAGGCCACGACCGCACAGTGGTGGGGCCTGCTCACGCTTCGCCTCGCGACGCTGCCGGTGCTGCCGTTCGACTTTTCGACCTATGGCGTCTCGATGAACAAGGACCTGAGCAACTTGGAAGAGCAGACCAAGGCGCTCAAGCTCGCGATTGACTATTCGGGGCTGCGCAAGTCAATCGACCGGTTCATTGCCAAGTCGACCAAGTTTACCAAGGCCACCGAGAAGTTCAAGGCCAAATTTAACGCTGGTAAAGAGACTGAGAAGCACGCGCTCGAGCTCAACGATAGGCTCGTGCGCTTGGAGCGTCAGTTCATTTCCGAAAAGGGACTGCAGCACCGTCCGTGGTTCCGCCACGTGATTTTCGGTCCGGGCTTTTACGAAGGGTACACGGGTGCCGCGTTCCCGGGCATCGCCGATGGCATTGCGTTCAAGGACAATGCCACGACGATCCAAGCCCACGTTGACGACGTCGCGGAGATTGTCAAGGGCGCCGCCGACTTTTTGACAATCAAGTAAGTAACGAGGC
>JAADVC010001392.1:0-10414 GCA_023334575.1 Pythium volutum | reverse complement strand
TCCGACAGTACGACCACAGCCGTGCCGTTGCCGTTGCCTTCTGTGCGGCGCACGTTGTTCTGCTGGGCGACAATGAACCCGTCACGGAACAGCGTACGCGGTGCGGCCTGGGTCACACCCGCGGCTTGCTCGCTCCGGATCATCACGACCGAGAGAAGCAACACCGAGCAGCCCAGCACGACGATGAAGAGTAGGCGCTCGAGCGGCAGCTCGTGGAGGCCGCGCATCGGGACGCGTCCGACTGGCATTGTTAGTGGTGTTGCTGCCGAGGAAAGTTAGAGAGTTCCACTGAACTGGAAAGCGATGACAAAATAAAAAACACGAATATTTGGCAACGCATAAATTACCGGAAGTGCCCATGAAGGAGAAGAGGCGGAACGGCTATTCATTTGATTTGAGTAAGCGATTCGATGAAGAGGCAACACGTGACCATCACTCTCTGTGTGACGATAACAAACAGTCGCTCGGAAATAAATGACGCCGCGTTTTTTTTGATTGACTTTTCATCAAATTTTGAGATTGACTAAGCAACCTTGAAGTTGATCTGAATCGACTCTGGACAATCATCCCGGATCACTATGGACGGCTCTGGACGGCTAAATGCACAGCCTAGAGCCAGCGTCCTGGACATGCTCATAGCAAACAGACACTTAGGTGGGTAAATATGCTCGTGTGTATCATAGATTATGACGCTTGGTGTAGGAGTGGCTGGCGTCTGTGGTTCTTGTTGGTCAGCTTAGCTGCGCTTGTTACCGTCACGGTGGTAGAAGTCGTACTCGCGCTTGTCGTAGGCCGCGTGGCGCGCCATGCGGGCCTGCAGCATGCGTGCGCGCATTTCGCCGCGGCGCTGCTCGAGCGACGAGGGCTGGTCAGCCAGGGCGAGGCTGGACTGGAGCGCGACAGCGAGCATGGCGGCGGCGAGAATCGTGCGCGTGAAGATGTTCATCGTGGTAGTTGAGTGAGGGCGAGGTTGGTGTCTTTGGGCTTGGCTGGGAAATTGGAGAGTGAGCTCTAGAATGGGAACCGCACGCATTATCAATCTCGACTTCACGGGAGTTGGATGCGACGGAGGCGGCGTATCCACTTCCCAAATATAGACACATGAAGCATGCGAAGTTGCAGAGGTTGTTCTCAACTCCTTCATCGTATCCAACTTATTTATGGGCGTGCATCCTTTTCCTCTCTGAGTGCCAGGAATCCAGAGTCCAGAGTTCTCGTCCAGACTGGATCCAGTTGACGTTTCACCGGACAAAATGAACGGATTTAGGAGAAACTCCTCGATGGGTTCACCTGTGATTTACGATAATTTCATATCGTACTAGCAAGGTGTGACGGTACAATCATGGCTTCACTCCATCAATTGTACGATGGCGACGCAGGTCGCGAGCCGGCACCACCGTTAGTACCGCCACTGGTGCTCAACGGGCTAGGGCTGCCATCCGCGATCGCACTCCCGTCGGCCGGCACGTACGCCATCATGCGGATCCAGCGACGGCGCCGAACCGAGTTGCCCAGACGCTTTTGGCTCGAGCGACCGCGTGCGAGATGCGACTTGAACCGTGGAAAGTCGGTCGCGTAACTCCAGCCTTCGTCGTCGCACTCGGTATAACTCTTGTCAATACGCCACGGCGCCGTCCACGTCCACTGCGGCGGGTGCGTAATCTGGTCAAAACTCAACACGACGTCGCCGTTGCGGTTCGTGAACCGTTCGCGGTCGGTCGGGAGCAAGTGGTTCGGCCCCCACTTGCCGAAAATGCTCACGCGCTGGTTCTCGAAAATCTCTTCGAGCGCGACGCTGCCGTCCAGCGTACTGTTGAGCCGCGCGAGCAGGACGCGGCGCGGACCCGTGGACGAGCTAGTGGAAGATGTGCGCGGCCTGTCCACCCCCGACTGGCTCACATTGGAGCTTCTCGCGCCGAGCTCCGTCTCACTGACTCGTGCACCCGCGTCGGCTTCGGCCACGCGGCTCAGATATTCAAACAATTTGGTCGTGGTCTTGGAGACGCCGTCGCGCGAGCCCGAGACGATCTTGCTGCGAAACATGGTACTTTTTTTAAACGGCACGGCCACGTACACACGCGCGACCAGTCGCGTGGGCTCGACGCGTTCCACGATATAGATTGTCTCGACCGAAAAGCAGTCGCCGTACGGGATCTGGTGGAGCTCCATCTTGGTTTCCAACACCAATGGCTCGTCGTCGTCTTTCGGGAGAATCACGTGCTGGTCCGAGTCGGCTGTGGTCGACGGCGGACCAATGGGCGCCGTGTTCTGCGCGCGGTACTTGATCAACCGCGTCATGCCGCCATACTCGGCCGACTCTTTCCAGTCCGACACATCGTGGTCCGTATCGCCCATCTCCTTGTAGAACGCCTGCCATTTCGAGAGCGTTCCGTTGCCGTAAAAGAGCTCAAAGAACTGAGTCGGGTCGCGCACGTTCGCGTGGATCTCAAACGTGCCCACCAAGTGGCGCTCTTCTTCCGTCGACAACAGAAATGGCTTGACGGGCGCGGCCGCCGGACCTCTCCCACTCTCGATACTCTTGTTGAGCTCTTCAAACATAATCTTGGCCGACTGGCCCACACCTTCACGCGTGGCCGAAATGATCTTGGACTTGAACATGCACCCTTTCGAGAACGGGATCCCTAAGTACGCCTTGGCCACGAGATGCCCACTAGAGCCTCTTTCAATTACATAGACTTGCTCGACCGTGAAGCAGTCGCCGTACGGAATGTCGTGCAAAAACACACGCAGTTCAACCACGAGTCGTTCGGGATCGCTTTGCGACACATCCGTAAACGAGATGTGCTGGTTCTGCGTCGACATGGTCGTGGCCGGGCCAATGCTGGCGTTCGTGAGTGCACGGAACGTAAAGCTGCGCACTTGGCCGCCATACTCGGAGCTTTCGCTCCACTCGCCCATTTCAAGCTCGGTATCGCCACGGATCTGGAAAAAGCCCTGCCAGCGACCAAGCGTGCCGTTGGCGTAGAACAGATTGAAAAACTCGCGGCAATCCTTGATGGATGGATGAATCTCGTACTCGCCCAGAGTCTCGCGCTCGCCAGCGGTCGTGACCAGGAACGGTACGGTCGCCGCACCACCGGCGAGGTCGACCGAGTAGTTGAGCTTGAGCGAAAGCTGCCCCAGCACAGCGTCGGTGCTGGAAATCACAGGCCACGTACACGCCATGGTCGCTTCCTTCATGCCCGTAAAGCCAAACACTTCCTTGAGCGAGATGGCAACCTGGCCAATCTTGGTTGTGAGATATCTCAAGTGGATCTCGTAGACGTGGAGCACCATGATGTCGGGCAGCCCCTTGAACGATCCGGATCTCGAGCCAATGATCTTGCACTCGTCACACTCGCTGCACAAGTGGTCCGTAAAATGCCACGCGAGGTTTTCCTTCCAGTTGATCGCGCTCTTGTCGCAGTTCTTCGGGACAGTCTGGCCCACGGGCACGGACGAATGGTCGTGGAGCTCCGATTTGAATTTCACGACCACGTAAAACTGACGCAGCGACGCTTCTTTGCTATAGGTCATCTCGTCCACAAAGGCCTCAAGCTTGTGCGACTTGAGCGGCGTATTGTCCGTTGCCGATTCACTGGATCCAGAGGCCGTGATACTGGAGCTCTCGCCATCCTGGCCAGAAGATCCTCCCGTTAAAGACGGCACGGCAGCCGCATCGATGCGACCAGGCACGCGACTCTGGATCGCACGCTTCGTGAGCACACAGAGCCACTTGCGTGCGGCCATCTCACCCTCGGTCCGGAAAAAGTACGTGCCACCCAGCGTGCCTCTCACCTCGAGCGTATTGGCGCCAAACTCCATGGGGTCGGCCGGCTTGACCGCGTGGACCACAAGCGAGCCCTTGATATTCACGTTCTTGCGCGCGGCCTCGGCGTTGGGATAATACTTGATTCTCCCGTTCGAATCTAACACGACAAACCGCTTCTTCCAGTTCTTGCCGCGCTGCGTGCCGCGCTTGACCAGCAGCCAGCCGTCCAGCAAATCGTCCCCCAGATCCACGAGGCTCTCGAGAAACTCGTGCTTGGTCGTGATCGTGTCGGCAAAGAACGGGGACGCATAGTACGTCGACTTGCGCGGCAACAGTGCGCGGATCTCGGCCTCCAAACGGTCCTTGACGCTGCTGCGCTTGCCCGGGAGCGGTGGCAACCCGCCGTTGGTCAATGCCGCCGCCGACGACGACGACGTGATCGACGCCGCGGACGCGACCCGTCGCACAGTCGCAGACGGAGGGGACTGCTTCACATGAGCAGAGGATGGCGGCGGAAGAGACGCGATGGAGGGAACGGGGCGAGCGCGCACGACGAGCCGGAAGAGCACGACGAGCGACGCGACGCCGACGCACACGACGATGAGCAGATCCATAAGGCTGCGTGACGAACTGTTGGAATCGTTGGCGTTCAGAGCGTTGGCTCTGGCGTCGATAGACGCGCAGACGCAGTCCGGGGCCGCCGTCATGGCGGCAGGACACGCGGGCGTCGCCATGAGGCGGAAGGAGGCAGGAGAACGGGAAGATTACGCTTTTGGCTGCGGCGTTGAACAGGATGGTGAAAAAATTCATTCCCCTCCCTCACTGGGTTAACTACCGGAAAGATTCGATAAAATACGAAGCGGATTTAAGAGATGACATTGGCTTCAACGCCTCTCCTAAATCCGCTTTTTGTGTGTGGGCTGTTTTGCGACAAACAGTTTGCAACCGCGTCAGGCTGCTTCGACAGTTCTGCGTCATCACCAGTGTGGGACGCTCAGAGAAGAAGCTGCCTCAATAATGCTGCCGTCCTTCGTGCCGCGCCTCCAGGCCAAGGTGCTCGAGCAGCCGCTCGTTGCCGCGAACCCCAAGATTGCGGCGCTGCTCGCTCACCCGGCGGGTCCCTTCACTGGTTAGTCCATTGCCCGTATCTCGCTAAACCTAATCGAGTCTAAGCATCCTCTCGTTTTGATTTTCGTTAGTCCACTTTTGGGCGCCGGCCTTCAAGTGGGGCATCTCGCTGGCCAATGTCGCCGACATGAAGCGCTCCCCGGAAACCATCTCAACGGCGCAGCAAATCGCCGTGACGGCGACAGGCGTCATTTGGTCACGCTACTCGCTCATTGTGACGCCCAAGAACTGGAACCTTTTTGCCGTCAACGTCTTCATGGCCGGCACGGGCATGACCCAGCTCTACCGCAAGTTCACGTACGTGCCGCCCACGAAAGAAGAAGAAACCAAGTGAAAAAGGGCTTAACCAAAGGACTAACCAAGAGGGATCTAAACTAATGCCACTGGTTTTTCGTCGTTCAGTGCTTCAAAGTCTAAAAAGTGGCATAAGTTTTTTTTCTTTCTTTGGACATAATCGATTTCTATGTAAAGGAGAGATCTCCCCACTTCATCGACGGTCTCACTCAGCGGCGGTGCGGAGGATACGAAGGGAAGCCTTGTTGCTGCTGCTGTTGGGGAGGGTACATACTGTTCATCATCATGGGGTTCTGCTGCTGCTGCTGTGGGTGCATCATCATGCCGTATCCCTGCTGCTGCTGCATCATCATCATATTGTTCTGGAACTGCCCGCCCATCATCATGGGGTTCTGCTGTTGGACGTACTGCTGCTGCGGATGGCCGCCATACATACCGCCCTGCATCACCATGGGCATTTGCTGGACGGGCATGGGTTGCTGCGACTGGTGCTGCTTGGACTGGGCCTGAGCTGGAGTGGGCGATGGCTCGTCAAACGAGATCATATTGAGCTTGGCGAACCGCCGTTCTTCCTCGAGCCTGCGTTCTTCCTCCCTTTGAATCTGCGCCACTTCTTCCTTGGCGGCATTGATATTCATCTGGATCTCTTGGAGCCAATTGCCGCGCTCGTGTTCCGAGCACGCGGCCAATAAATGGCCGCCAGCGACGCCTGGGACGTCCACACGAAAGCCAAACGACCCGCGCGGTGCGTCAGCAAACACTGCGGCCACGACATTGGACTCGTCATTCACTGGGATGATAATCTGCGGCATCTTGGCCGTCACGCTCTCGTACATGAGCAGCGCCTCGGGCCGTAAAATGCCATACATTTTGACCCACGCGACGCCGCTCTTGTTGCGGTAGAGCGGTCCGCGGATCACGCTCGACTTCATCTCGACGACTTGGTCCACGCTGCAGGCCGCGTACTGCATGCCATTGAGCAGGCGTGCGTCCTTGGTCATGAACTGCTGCTCGCTTTCTTCGGCGGGCTTTTGTGACGCCAAGTCGACTTCTTCAATCTCGGCCTGCACGCGCATCCACTCGAGCGGCGTCAGCAGCTTGTACTGGCCGCCGTACATCATGGGGATCGACTGCGCGTGGATGAAATGCCTGAGATCGCTCGTCGTATTCAGCATGTGAATCCGCTGGCGCGTTTTCTCGGACGCCATTTTCGTGAGCAAGTGCATGAGCCCGCGCGAGAAAGTACTGCCATTCAGCACGAGTACCGACTTGACGACTTCGGGGTACCGCGTCTGGAGCATCGTGAGAATGTCGGTCACGAGCTGCGTCTCCAAGTGGCTCACAGCGACACCATCAAGATCCACGAGAAACACGATCCCGTCCGAGCGGTTCTCTTCCATGGCTTCTACCGCGAGGTCCATCATGTACACGCAGAGCCGCCGCGTGTCTTCGAGCGAGGACGAGCCGTCCATTGTGCCCATGTTCTTGAGCTGCGTCTTCTCGCTCGAGAAATGCGGCTTAAAATACTTGAGCAATAGCAGCACCACGGGACAATTGCCCATGTCGACGGCGTTCTCGAGGAAATGCACGTAGCCTTTCTTGAGCTCGACCTGGAGCGTCTGGAGACCGATATTGAGTTGGTCGTAGTGGGATTGCGCGCGGAACGCGTGCTTTTCGCGGAGCTGCAGTGCCGTCTTCATGACGTCCAGGCGGTTGCGCCGCAGCGTACGGGCCATCTCGGCCTGTGTAAACACGCCGGGCAGCGCGACGGCGCTTTCTAATGCCTCCATGGCCGTTGGGTTGGCGCTGAGCGTCGTGTGGATGTCTCCTTGGGTGCGGAAGCCGCCGGTATGGGCCTGACCACCACCGTAGCCAAAGCCGTACGCGACTCCGCCTTTCGGAGGAGCAGGAGGAGGAGGTCCGCCGCCGCCGTAGCCGTAGTATCCGCCGCCGCTGTTCATGCGTCTTGTCTGTGGAGCTTCTCGTTGTGAAGGCGGAAAATACTCAGGAGCTCTTCACCTTTTTTTTCTCAGCGTGGACGAAACGACCCACGCTAAATCTGGGACCTGATATTTTGTTATCGCAGGACACCTGACCTAAACTAGGCGATCCAACCAGATGAGGATACTGAAATAGGTGGGATGCAGTACAGAGATCCTAACGTTAACAAAGGATGTTGTCAACAGCACACTTCAAGTTGCCGTGAGCGAGCGGGTACCGCCCTCTATGTGAGACCTCTTGGGCCACAGGGGACCCACCACGAGAACATCGGTATGATGATAAATACCAGACAACCGGCTACTATGTCAGATCTATATTAGCTTAGTGGGACAACATTCACCAGCAAAGGGATATCCACAATCAAAAGCAGCGTTTACTAGTACAAAATTCACATTGACGGGAAATGTCAATTCTAATCCATGTAGCCCTCGCCTTCCTCTTCTTCCGACGTCTCGTCGTCCATCGATCGCTTCTTGGGCTTGCGGGCCGGCTTGGGAGCAGGCTTAGCAGGGACCGGGGCAGGCTTGAGGGCGGGAGCAGGAGCTGGCTTGACGGGAGCTGCGGTCACCTCCGGAGCAGGTGGCGCAGCAGTCACTGCGGGAGGCTTGGCGGTCGAAGCGGCAGGAGCAGGGGTGACCGTGGGCTTGGCGCTTGACGGTGCAGGTGCAGCACTTGACGGCGCGGGCTTGACACTCGATGGGGCAGGCGCACTACTGGAGGGTATCGGCTTGACACTCGATGGCATAGGTGCCGCGCTTCCTGGTGCCCCGGGATCGACCGCGGGCGACCCGAAGTCAATGGCTGGCAACTCGGGCAAGGCGGGCAAGCCCGGTGCCGGAGCTGGAGCAGGCGCCGGCAAGCCAGGATCCACTGGAGCCGGAGCCACGGGCGCGGGGGCTGTGCTGACGTCGCCACCCGCAACCTTCTCGTTGATAAAGTCGAGAACGCTCGTCACACGCGCGTACACACTTGGCACTTCGCCACACGCACCACCAATACTGGCAACGCCGACCAACGCGTCATTGGCAACAAGCCCACTGCCAAAGTCACCCTGGCATACGCCCTTTCCGCCGCCCTCACCGGCGCACATCATTGGCCCCGAGACAGTGTTGTTGAGCTTCTTGTTGCAGTCGTCGTTCGAAATGATCTTGACGCTGACCTCTTGCAGCTTGGCGGCCGGTGTCTTGGACTTTGTCGTGCCCCAGCCGCGCACAATGGCCATAGTGCCAACTTGGTCCTGCGAGCCATCGGCGGCAGCAAGCGGCAGCGCCTTGGCGGTCGTCGCCTTCTCGAGATTCAGCACCGCGACGTCAAATTCGCGCGTCTTCTCGGCGTACTTGGGGTGGATAAACTGTTCCGAGATCTTGATCGATTCCGAGCCAATCGAAGCGTATGCTCCGGGCTTGGCGCACTGCGCGGCCGTGACAATGTATTGTGCCGCCACCACCGTGCCACCGCAGTACGTCGGACCGTTGGTCGTCTCCTTGAGCGAGACCGTCCACGGCGCGGCGGCGACGTCGGCGTCCGTGCCGCCGTAGATGCGGTCCTCGCCGGGGACAATGTCGTCAAAACTGTAGCTTTGGGCCGCACTCGACGAGATCGCCAGGGACGCAAGCGCGAAGACGCGTTGAAGCTGCATGGGCGATGATGGTTGGGTGGAAAGAAGTGAGTAGGAGCGCGCGAGTGTTGGAATGGTCACGAAGAATCGTAACGAAGAGTAAACGAGGAGACACACGAACAGCACTCGCAACGACTGCCTCCAACGAATGCATCTGGCAGCGTTTCGAGTCTTAATCGCAGCCGGTGTTGTCTCAGAGCGTCTAGATCCCAGTGTTGGAAAAGGTTCAACCACCAGCAATTTACGATCTTGTGGAGCTG
Organism: Pythium volutum; assembly: GCA_023334575.1. Lineage (NCBI taxonomy): Eukaryota > Oomycota > Peronosporomycetes > Pythiales > Pythiaceae > Pythium > Pythium volutum. The sequence continues at coordinate 1,341 of JAADVC010001392.1, read as the reverse complement.
TTTTCAAAATCAGCTGCTACGACTGGCCAACGAGCAGCTCACGTATCCACCAGCTGCTTTCGAGGAACGACGAGACCACCAAGATGTTGCAACCCTCTTCAGGGAACATGAGAAACACACAGAAACTGTGAGAAACACACAGCGCAATCAACCCTCCCCCCGCAATAGTGACAGGATTTTGGCTGGAGCAAGAGCCCATGCGGAGGGGGGGAGGGTACCCCCCGTAGCATGATCGATTGCGACCCCATACTCACCAGAATTCATGATCTAAAAGTTGCTAGCCCCGAAGCGAAGCGTAGGGCGCTAGTCCCCGAGCACACTAGCGCAGCGAAGCGAAGTGGGCGTCAGTGAACAGGCCCGGGGCGATAGCTCCGGAACGGTCACTAACCTGTGTGTTTTGGTGTCGCCTCTCCTGAATACAGCAATCTAATTGGCTAAAATTGGAGCTGTGTGTTTTTCACAGTTTTCTGTGTGTTTTTCGTGTTCCCTCCAACCCTCTTTTGTGGTATTCGTGGTAATAATATGTCACTAATAACAAGTCTATCCACTGCAGCTGGATTGTCCGACTCGGACTTCGAGAGCCCCTCCAAAAAAAGGATTCATCCGCAGCAGATTCATTTTAATCTTAAAAGATTAGGAGAGAAACGAAGAGTCAGTCGCATACTTCAAGTGACACGCCACCTTATGAACGACGGATGTCGGACTAAAGGATGTGGCCACTGGCCGAGGGGGTCAAGTGTGACCCACTTGTCGTGGGCCACGCAAGTACGCACAGCAGCCCGATCCCATCTGGTAACGTCGAAGCTGCCTAACCGATCAACGCCAAATGCAAGTCGCCAGACATTGCACTCTCTCTCTCTCTCCCTCTCTCTCCCTCGATCTCTCATTTGGTAGCAGTGCTCTTCATGTTTCGCTCCTATTGTTGGTGATGACTTGTTACGGTGGCATCTCATCCCAACCAGCACGTCCACCGCGACCAAACGACCCACCGTCACGGTTGTATTCATGGCCCGCATGGAGTACATCGGAGCGACTATGCATCTCCCAAACCCAAGCTTTTAGTTGAGCTGTTCAAGTCGACCTTTGCCTTAAAGGTCAGGTTGGGACGTTTCGGGGATTGGCTTAGCCAGCTTAAAACATGCCCGGTGTGAGCGGATATGAAGACGGCACCGTAATTCAACCTTCGGGTTCTTTTCACTTCCTGCAGTCGGGAATTAGTCGTTATTGTGGCTTGCACGGATTTTGGCGCAGCAGGGCAGTTCCTCTTAGTTTTAGTGGATATCCCTCCCCAAACAGGTTAGAAATAAATCTTTATTTCCGGCAAGTGGTCAGCCGCTCCGC
>JAADVC010001391.1:0-10417 GCA_023334575.1 Pythium volutum | reverse complement strand
CTTGAAATGCAAGTGCTTGCCCTATAGATAAATACGTTAGTGCACCAGTAGGTACACAAAAAAGGCCGGGATCGCTCACCTTTTCGCCCGTGCAAAGACAGCGGAAATTGTCGGCCGCGAGGGGCGTCGTGTCGCTCAGCAGACGCATGACGATGCGGCCCACGCGGACACCACCAATTGAAATATCCATAAACACGGTCGGGTGGCTCGCATTCGTGAGCGTCTTGGTCTTTCGGTCCTGTAGCGGTACCGCCGAACCGGGACTCAAGTACTTTTCGCCCAATTTCGCCTTCATCTCGTCTTCCCTTCCTTTGAACCGCTCGAGCGTCGCGTCGACCGTGTCGAGCTTTGCTGGGTTGTGCTTTTGGTAGAACCCGATGAGCCACGCGCGATGCGTCGTCTCAGAATCGTTCTTCTTCACGGCCGTCATGGTCGCCGAGGACGCGACTCCGCGCAGCGCCCGCGTCGCTTCCCACGCGGTTCGCGACGCGTCACGAAACGACTTAGACGGTGACAGCTCACGCGGTATGCGTGGCTCGGACGACGGGCGTACGTTATAACCTTGACGCTGCAGCTTGGCCGCGAGACTCACAGGCATGGCAGTTTCACGATCTTCCTCGTCGTCTTCCTGGCAAGAAGATCCGCTCCACTGACCCTGCGCAATCTGCTCGTCTTCGCGACGCAGTTCGTCGCGCTGCTGGCGCCACGAGCGAAGCGAGCGATCGCGGAACGACGTTGCCGTCGTAGTTGTCGTTGATCCAGCGATTCGCTGCTGCGCCGCGAGCGCGAGCTTCTCGAGCGACGCGACGATCGGATCCTCGCGCAGCGTCTTGCTGTCTATCCAACGCTGCCTCGAGCGCGAGCGAAACGCTTGGCCCTGCGCGAGGCACTCGTCGACGACGGGCGTCGCACGCCCCACTCGTTCCGTTTTGTCGTTTTCCCGACGCGATGGCGTGGCTTCTGCTGCGTCCCACTGCCTCGCACCACCACGAAACGAAAGCCCACGACGTCAGCTATCCACACGTACCGCCCATCCCCTTTAGTATCCTAGTACGCACATTAAAGAGCTTGAACGGCCGCGGTCTCTCTTCGCCGCCGCCCATGGTCGTGGCCATTTTCGGCTTCGCCCAAGTTTCCCTTTTTCGTTGATGCGGATGGGATGGGCGGAACCTTAAGTACCGGTATCCATACCGGTATAAAAGGGTTCCCCTCATTGGCTGAAAGTCTTAGTTCATTTATTGGCTGAAATTCGTTCCAATTCCTCCCAGCCAGCGATTGGTGGGGAGCCAGCGATTGGAGAGCTCTTCTGGACAATGGAGTTGTTCATTTCCTCTTTCCCAAGTGTGTGAAAAAATGCCGTTCGAGAAGCCTGTCGTCGTCGACTGCCGTGGCCACCTGCTTGGTCGCCTGGCCTCGCTCATCGCCAAGGAGCTTCTTCAGGGCCAGCATGTTGTCGCTGTCCGCTGTGAGGCGCTCGAGATCTCGGGCTCGCGTACGTAAAAAGAACCTCCTAATGATGCTAACCCCGCTGAGTGTTGGGAACGATACGGCGCAGAACGCACACGATCTTTTGTTATGGGAGGACGGGTATCATGCGCTTTGCGTGTGTCTAACGTCGACGGTCTATCGCGTGCATCTTGGGCGATTCGTGGTCGGCGGAGCGATTTTCGTAGTGATCGAGAAACCACGCCGAGTCGCGGCACGTTCTTTTCGGGAAGAGTGAGTTCTCGTGGTGAGGTCTTTTTGCCGCGACTCGGCGCTCGTGAACGGGCTTCCCACTGTCGACCCGAATCGTCGAGTCGACTGCGTCTCGTGGGGCCGTCGAGGCCCATCCAAACATGCTAAAGTCGCTGTGTGCAGACACCCTGTGACGACCTCGCCATCCGTGTGGACAGGGGGCGCGTGGCGGAGGTCCGCTCGCGTTCCCCTCACACTATGGAGATGGCGAGCGAGCAGCTGTGTGTCATGCCGTCTAGTCGTGGTCATTTACACAGCGGGGGAGGCTCTTGCTCGTGAGAATGGATCCATCTGATCCGCTCCCCCTCTTTTGACAGACGTGCGCAACAAGATCAAGTTCCTGCAGTTCCTGAACAAGCGCACGGCGACCAACCCCAAGAAGGGCCCGGTCCACTACCGCGCGCCGTCGCGTATGCTCTGGCGTACGGTCCGTGGCATGCTTCCGCACAAGACGGCACGCGGTGCCGCTGCGCTCCAGCGCATCAAGGTAGGACTCATCCCATGTATCAGTTTTTTGTTCTGGATCCAGACGAGGCACTCAGTATGGATCTTTTTCTCTTGATAGGTCTTTGACGGCATTCCGGCGCCGTACGACAAGCAGAAGCGTCTCGTCATGCCCGACGCGCTCCGCGTGTTGCGCCTCAAGGCCCACCGTCGCTTCACGGTCGTTGGCAAGCTCGCGACCGAGGTCGGCTGGAAGCACGGCGAGCTCGTCGCGCGTCTCGAGGCCAAGCGCAAGGTCAAGTCGGAGGCTTACTACAAGAAGAAGCTCGCGCAGACCAAGCGTGTCAACGAGGCCACGACCAAGGTCTTTTCGGAGAACGCCAACCTCAAGCCGACGCTTGCCGCTTTCGGCCACGCCTAACTCATCTTTTTCTTCTTGAAAAAAGACAACAGCACCACTCGAGAATGGTTCGGGTCAAGGCGACGAGCCTAGTTTCTCGTCGGCTTGTGCCAGATAAATTCATCCACAATAACAGAGGGAAAAAAACTCACTCAACTCATGTCGATGTGCCTTGCTTCGGTTTATATTTCGACGGCCCCATACTTGTATGCATTCGACGTCACGCTCTACGAAAGGGACGAAAAAGTCCTTCCTTGTCTACACTCACAATTATTTGGTTGGGTTCTACCCGTGTATCTACAATCCCTGGAACGCATCAAACTTGTCGCCGCTTCGTTGCTGTGGCGGCGGCTGACCAAACGGATCGTAGGGAGAAGCCTGAATCTGCAGCACTTGGCCCGGACCGGCGAGACCGCCACCCTGGGCACCACCACCAAATCCACCACCGCCAAACCCGCCACCTCCCATGCCTCCTCCCGCGCCCATGCCGTTCCCCATGCCTCCGGCCATTCCTCCGCCCATGCCGTTGTTCATGCCGTTGTTCATGCCACCCATGCCGCCGCCCATGCCACCGGCCATACCGTAGCCTCCACCCATGCCATAACCTTGTTGTTGTTGCTGCTGCTGAGGAGGAGGAGCTTGGGCACCGAGCCCGTACGGAGTCATCTGCATCATGCCGGCGTTGTACTGGCTTGGCGCAGCGCTGGCATTCTGGTTTCCGTACCCCATCGTCGACTGCTGTTGCATCGGGTTGCCTTGGAAGGACATGGAGTTCTGACCGCCAAAGTTGTTCATCGGAGCCGCAGCGATTCCGCTTGATGATCCGCCGACACTCATACCACTGAACATGCTGTTGCCACCACCGCCACTGAGGGGCGCCGCAGCCATGGGTGCGGGTGCTGCTGGAAGACTCGATAACAGACCGCCGGTATCGAGCAGCCCTGAAGATGTAGGCTACCATCAAATCTAGTGTAAGTCATCCCAATAATCACATACCGCATCAACATGAAAAAAGGTACCTGACTGGGCGGGATCTCCAGCAAGTCGTCAGCGACTTCCGCCTTGTCTCGACGCGTACGTGACGACGTCTTCTTTGCTGCCCGCCGACGAGACGAAAAAGTCTCCGAACGATCACCACTGTTGTCGCTTACTCGACCCGCTCCACTGGCGTTGGTCGTGCTGCTTTGGGTGCGTCGTGAACCCAAGTGAAACGGGTCGTCCGAGTAAGGCTCAGGCTTACCTGGCGCCGCCGAGTCCTCGGGCTTCTTTGCCGGCACATACTCTTCCGACAGCATCTTGTTGACGGCACCCATCCCCGAGTTTTGCTCTCGCTTGGCTTCGGCTGCGCGGATTGCCTCAGAGTATCCCGCGGCGCCCACAGTAGAAACGCTCTTGACAGAACTTTCAGCCGAGAAAATTTTGTCACGCTCGGAAATGACGACCTTTAGCATGTCCTGAATCTTCTCGCAGACCATATCGAATTGGCCATTGTTGAGTGCCGTTTCCCACAGCAGCGGCGCCACCGCAGGGATGATCAGCTTGGCCATAAACTCGGGCCCCAAATGCTTGCCGAGGTTGTCGTAGCACCCGAGAATGCACATCAGCACGGCCGGTGACTTGTCGGCTTGCAACGTCTGCGCGAGCGTCGGCAGCACACTCTCAACGAGCAGATCCTTGTCAAACACATGGAACGACTTGGCAAGCCAAAGCAGCGCGTTCACGCGCACCGACATTTGCGGCGGCGATAGAATCAGCTTGTTGACGCGCGGCAAAATCACCTGCTTGAGGATGCGGTACTCGAACAGGCTCGCCTGGTCCACAATCTTGTTGAGCACAGTGTCAAGAATCTCGGGCACGGTGCTGTCCAGCGCACGACACAGCATCGGCACGATGTGGTCTCGAATGTACCCATCGTCGGCCTTGGGCACGACAACCTCCAAATCCGAGACAAACATGAGCATACACTGGACGGGTTCCGTGATTGCGAGCAGCGGGATCATCATCTGGGCAATATGGCGCTCAAACGTGATCTTGTCGACCTTGGCAATAATCTTGAGCAGCGGCGTGATGACGAACGGCGCAACGGCCTTGTTGATGACTGCCGACTGGAGACCAGGGATGACCATGTCGCGCAACACGCGTGGCGAAAAGCCATCAATCTCTTCGGAGAGCGAGTTGAGGAACTTGGCCTGCGCGGCGGGGTCCAGCTCGACGAGGGACTGCAGCGTACGCAGCGTCTTGATCGGTCCGGAATCGAAAAATTGCGAAGACAAAAACACACGCGCCTCGGGGCGCTGCGTTGGTTGGGCGGAAAGCAGTGATCGAATCGTGTTTTGCAGAGACACGGGCACGGACGACGGGAACGTAATCGGGTGCATCGACGTGACCTTGTAGCTGTGGGTCATCTTGTTGCCGTCACACCCGTCGAGCACGGGATTGCGACCACCGTCGGCTCGCGGCGGCACAAACAATTCGAAAATCAGCAACCCGAGCGAAAACATATCGGCACTGCTCGTAAACTGGCGTGGTTCCGTGACAAGTTCCGGCGCGCAGTACTCGAGCGGTGGCTCCCACGAGCCTTCCCATCGTCCCGTCGACGGGTTCTTGGACCCCGTCGAGGCATCAAACGAGTAGTATTCGCTGCGCGATGCCTGGCCGGGTTCGACGACGCGACAAAAGCCCATACCGCCAAGCTTCCACTCGCCCTTGGGCGTAATGAAAATGCTTTGTGGGCCAATATTGAGATGCACGCGGCGTCCTTCGCGATGCAAAAAGCTCAGTGCCTCGCCGACGTGCATGAAGCCGCACGCCAATTCAAACTCCGTGAGTCCAATGTCGAGCACCTCGGGCGTGACGTTGGCAATGTTGGTAAAATTTTTGCAGGCGTTCGCGAGCGAGCACGTCACGCGCTCTGTCACAAAGCTCAGTGCGCGGCGCGACTCTTCAAACACTTCTTCGACCTTGAGCACGTGCGGGTGGCGCAGCAAACGCAGCGTCTTCATTTCGTGGCGCAGCACGTCCAGGTATCGGTCCTGCTCGTCCTTCTTCTTGAGCTTTTTTAAATCTTCCTTGTCAAACACAAAGATACTGACTTCGAGACCAGTCTTGCGCGACACGGCCGGGAAAATCTTCCACGCGAGCTCGTGGCCGCCCGACGCCGTCGCGTCCTTGGGCGTCTCGTAGTGCTTCGTGAATTCTTCTCCGAGCATACCCTGAACGCCCTGGACGGCGCCCGAGACCGCCTTCTCGACGGCGCTAGAGAGGCGATTAAACATGGCGAACGAATGTGGCGTCGTCCAGCGGCGGCGTAGGGAGAGAGAGGGGGGCAAGGGGAGGCGGTGCTTGAGGTGACGCGGGTGCAAGGTTTCCCTTCTTGTTGGTCCCTCTTTGTGTGGAATGGAGGGCGCTCTAATAAGGTCGAGAGTCACCAAAGCGAGTGCGCAAAACCTCACACTTTTGTGTGGAAAAAACCTTGGTTGACTGTACTAGACCATGAGGTGCTATTTTTATTTTCACGGTACGTGGTCGGTTGTGATGGTCATACATCCTTTTTGAAAGGATCGCGGAAATTGGATGCCAGCGTGGAGGGCAGACTGTTCTCCGCCTTTGAGAACACTAGGGTTCACAGCAGTACTGCATCCATCCACCGCTGGTCAGTATCATCATGCTGCGGACGCTCGCGTACGTACACCAACGCCCAGCGTGGCGCCTCCGTGCGACGACCCCATTGTTGCAGACCCAGCTCCGCACAATGACGATCCGCCAAGGCGTGCAGGAGTCGCGTCCTCCGATTCCAGACTTCACATTTGAGACAGCGACGTTTAAAGTACGTGCAGCGGAAGACGCGTGGAACTCACGCGACCCAAAGCGCGTCGCCCAGGCCTACACGGTCGACAGTGCGTGGCGCAACCGCTCCGAGTTCGTGAACGGCCGCGACGAGATTGAGGCGTTCCTGACACGCAAGTGGCAGAAAGAGAAGGACTACCGTCTGATCAAGGAACTCTTTGCCTTCAACGGCAACCGCATTGCGGTGCGATTCGCCTACGAATGGAATGACGGGTCGCAGTGGTTCCGCGCGTACGGCAACGAGAACTGGATCTTTAACGATCTCGGCTACATGGCGAAGCGCTACGCGTGCATCAACGACATCCCAATTCAAGAAAGCGAGCGCAAGTTCCACTGGCCGCAGGGACGCCGCCCCACCGACCACCCGAGCCTCAGCGAGCTGGGGCTCTGATTTGCAGCACATCAAGCCAAGTCGGATCCTTGGTCCGACTTTTTTACCAGAGGTGTCGAAACAGGACGAAAACAGTTTATGGTTTTATTCAATTTGACTGGTTTTTCCATGGAAATCTCATCGCGACACATGGTGCGTTGCCAGCATGTGATTGGCTGAAAAGCCTCGAACCACCCATTTGGGGTGGTTCGATTGTCGCGATTGGGTTTCTCCGCCCATGTCGCAGGCCGTTCTCAACCAGCAACACGGTGGGTTTTTGGGTCGATTGTCTGCCCCATCTGGGTCCACACATCTCGACACCCACCGTGATTTGACACTTTGGACCACCCCTGGGTCAAGTCACGCGCCTGACGGCCACTTGAAATTGCCATCACCAGGTGCAACCGTCCCGGCGCCACTATCGCATTCGGGGGAAGGAGACTCGCTGCGCCCGCAATAATTCACCCAACGAATCGCTTCTCGTCCCTCCCCCCCCGCCACACAAGTCTCACTCGCGACGTGGATCTCCCCCGTCTCCTCCGTGATCATGGCGACTATCTACCGCGGCTCCCCGTCGCGGTTTGCGTTTGCGCAGACCCATTATTCCTCGTCGTCCAGCGCCGGCACGGTCTCGGGCCCCGCGAACGACCACCAGAACTTTCAGCAGCAGATTCGGTACAATGCGTATGCCGTCGAAGGCCACAACGTGCCGCTGCCGCCGCCGCCACGCCCGAATGGCCTCATGGGGCTGAGCGGACTCAGTGCGCCGATGCCGCCCCCTGGCGCATCGCTCGGGCTCTCGAATGGCAAGCAACTCTACGGCAATACCAAGGCCCCCATGTACGCGCAAGGACTCACGAACTCGCCGCTGTATATGAACCCGCTGCTGCCCAAGGCGTACCCACCACAGCCCAATGACATGCTGTTTGTGTCACCCGGCGTACCGACGCCCGTGGAGCTTTCCATCTATGAGATGAAGCAGCCCACGGGATTGCTCCACGTGACGATTGGCAACCAGACGGTCGAGTTTTTGGACGGTGTCGCCAATATGCCGCAGAAGCGGTAACCGCGTCGAGTGGAGCGATCGTGAGTTCTCATTCCCCTTGCGTGCGCAGTCCGTGTTGCATCTCCTTCCCCCCTACCAGTTGCGTCCATCAGCAGTTTGCCTCCCATCTCCTCTATACCAGCCATTCATCTCCACAAAATAGACCAACGAAGATGACTCCGAACGAAGACGAAGACTCTGAATCTGAAAGAAGCCGCTCCGCTCGACCACCGTGGACTTTCTCCTGCGTGAGTTTGCTCGCTTTTTCCCTCGACGTCGGCATCCTCGGCTGCCCAGTGTCACCACCATCTACCGTCTTCTCCAACATCCTGCAGGTCCAGTTCCTTCAGCCGTCATACGCCGTGAGAGGAATGGACTGGAGGCTGCAGCTCGCTAATTTTGTGCTCTCACCGACAAGCGGTTCCGTTTCTTTCAGCATTTTCGCGTCGGCGTCGTTCTTCTGTCTCTCTCTCCATCTAGTTTTGGTTACATTACGCAACTGTATCTCTAAGCATTCGAATCCCTAAAGATTTTTTTTCTCTCCACATCTCCCTTTTTTCGATTCTAGGTCTTCATGGGTTGATCAGTTTTCTGCCTCTGCCTTGATCTGCGGTTCCTCTTTCACGAGCCGTGCAGCAATCGTGGGCCAATCCTGTACGAGGGTGCCGATCGGGGCCTCGTCCTCCAGAATGAGAATGCCGTCGCTGTGGTCAGCCAGGCCCAGCTCGGCCTCGGAGCAAATCATGCCTTGCGATAGCTCGCCACGCAGCTTGGACTTCTTGATCTTCAGCTGCTTCCTATTGACATCACACAGTTGGTTAGCATGATGAACTAGTATTCAAACAGAAGCACTTCACGTACACGTCGCCTGTCGTGGGCTCTTTGATGGCGAGCTTCGTGCCAACCTTCGCGACGGGCACGCGCGCACCTTGGCGAGCATTTGGCGCGCCGCAGATGATCTGCAGTAACTCGTCCGGGTCACCAATGTTCACGTGGCACACGTTGAGCCGTTCCGCCTCTGGGTGGCGATACAAGTCCACGATCTCTCCGATGACGATCGTGTTCCACGTCGTCGCGGGTGCCGCCGGTGCAGGCACCGGCTTGGTGAACTTCTTCTTCTCAGCGTCCCCATCGACATTCTCAGCGACGCTACCACCCGCAGCGGCACTGGCATCGCAGAATGAACGCCTGTGAACGGTATCAGCGAATGCACTACGCGTGGTCGCCGCTGAAAGCGCACAGCGGCTGCGCGCTATCGACCGAAGTGCCATTGTCGTCAGCATTGTTGTCACCACCGTCCGTTTTGTGGTTGGGTTGAAATCTGTGACGTGTGACATCTAAGTGGTTAACCGAATACCTCACAAAGTTAACCGAAGCAGCAAGCAACATCTTCCTTTGCCCTATTTCTTCTCCTTGTGTCATGCCGCCATAATCGGCGACGGCGATCCACTCGCGATAGTACGGGGATTTCGTAGTAGACGTTCTCACTGACGGGAGAACGTACGGCCCGAAATGGTCTTCTTGTTGGCCTTGGCTGAAGGGTCCTTCTCGGGACGTGCACGGTTGAGCACTTGCAAGAGCAAGTCGACGCGCTTGCGCATGCGAATGTGGAGGTGGGTCTTGGACGCCGTGATGTGGTAATGCAAGTAGTTTCGCAATCCTTGGACAAGTGTAGCAGCCTTGGCGCGCTTCTCATCCGTGTCGACGTGGCTCGGAAAGAGCGCGAGACTAAGGTAGCCCACAAGATCCGACGAGTTCTTCAAGCCTGGAGCACCACGCAGCTCGAGCGGCGGCTCCTTGCCGAAAGCGACGGGTGGCGCATTGTTGACCGTGCGGCGCGCGTCGACAAACTCTTGGAGGAACACACGAGCAATGGCCTGATCGGTCTTGTCGGCAAAGCATACCGAATACACAATCACGATGCGGTCGGCCTGCGGCAAGACGTAAATGGTCTCATTGCGGCGGAATGGAATCTGGACGGCGCCGAGCGAACTGGCCGTGCCCGTCTTGAGCGCCTGGAAGCACCTACGATATGCTGGATCAGTAAATGGGCAAAGGGCACAGCCAGTCCCGACATGAGTGCCTTACTGTTCAAATGGGGCGGCGATGAGGTTTCGCTTGAGCAGCGCGACGCGGCTGATGAACGATGCTGATAATAGGGAGAGGGAATGATCAGCAACTCGCACAATCAAACGACAATGGAGAAATACACCTACCGGCGTTGGCAGGAGTAATGAGGTCGACGTTCACCTGTAGCGTGAGGTCAAAGCCTGCCTTCGCGCCAAGCACTTGGAATTCGGGGTACACGGCACCCAGCATGGCGAGCGCACCAAGTCTACAACACACGATCCTCTGTCAGCGCCACAAGTTCAACATGGAGTGCTCGGTAGAAAAACCACACTCAACAACGCACCCGGCGACTTGCTTGTACGGCGCATACGCGAGCGAGACAGTGAGCAGGTTGTCGGCGATTGAAATGTCGTACTGGACATCGTCAAAGTCGCACAGACGGATCTCGAGCGGCTCTACGGGGCGAGCAGCGCTGTTCTCCCACAAACAATAATCAGGTATCCAT
>JAADVC010001390.1:0-10423 GCA_023334575.1 Pythium volutum | reverse complement strand
GGCCAAGACCATTGACGAGACCACGGACCCGAAACGCCGCGTGTTTGTGAGCTGTCAAGAGTTGGCGCTCGTCAAAAACGCGCGAACAGAGATTGAACAACGCATCGTCACGAGCCAAAACAGTTTTGAAATGCCCGAGAACTATGCGCGTGTGCTGGCGGCCATCACAGCCATGAAGAATGCCGCGGCATCGAAGCGTGGAGAGTGCGGCCACGTGGGCCGCGTCTTTGTACAAGTCGATGAACTGCTCGCACAGTTGGAGAGCTCGCTGGGCGTCGATGCGGCAACGTGCCGCATTATCTTGGAGACACTCCATGATCTGGGCGACGTGCTGTGGTACAAAGACCTCGCGATCCCGACGTTCGAAACGACCGTGATTCTCGACCCCATGCTGCTAATTGATTTCATTCGCCAAGTCGTCAACCACAATTACAAGGACATGATGATGCCCCACAGCGAGCTCAAGGGATTACCCTTTTGGTCGGCACTCGAGAGTGAACTGGAAATGGCCGCGATGAAGCAGCTCCTTCAAAGCTTCCACTTGGTGTACCCGACCGTCGGTGAGATGCAGTGGGACTCGGACCTCATTGTCCCGGCCTACTGGAAGTCCAAGACGCCGGCCGCGTGGCTCTTTGGCGACGAGATTTTGCGGCTCGACCGCGCGTCGCCCGGCGAGTGGGACCCTACATGTGAACGCGTGCGCGTCCATTGGGAGTACCACTTTGAACACGACTATCCGGACGCACTCTTTGACCAGCTCGTGGTCGCGAGCCACTCGCCGTATGTCAAGCTCAGCGCTGGGCCCGACTGGATCCTGTTTGAAGACGACGGCAAGTCGGCGTGCCGCATCATGGTGAGCCGCGACATTGCGACGCTCCAGCGCACGCTGCGGTTCGAGGCCGTGCTTTCGACGATGGCTACCGATGACCAGACTGCGGATCTATGGGAATGCTTTGAACTCTTGGGCGAGGCGACCGAGCGTGTGCTCCACGGATACGCGGGGCTCGTCGTGACGCGGTACGCCAAAGATCACGATGACAATGCGTATGGTCTCACGAGCCTCTTTGGCATGCGGCTCTTGCGGAATGCACGCAAGTGGATGCCGCCCGAGCCGTCCTGGGACGCGTACAAGGCCGTGTTTGCGACGCTTCGGTAGATACGAGAGCCGAGGCATGCGAAAAAAAACCCGGTTGGGGTTCTTTGATATTCTACGAAGGATGACGTGGTATGGATACTGGTAAGCTTACTGCGACTCACATCTCTGGGCGACAGCATTCGCCATAAGAGTCATTCACCATGCTGTGAACTGGAGTGCGTTGCCCGCCGGGCAATGCCCAGGGAGCTCTGGATATTTACATATCTAAACATACTGGTATTACTACATACCGGTATAATACCGGTATTCACTTTCCTGTGGAATGAAGAATGCTGCGGAACTGGGTTCAACTGATTTAGATCGGATGGATTCGGATCTTGAACCTGGCTGGGTGCGTCCATGAGGCCACCATCTGGAGCGATCTCGAGGACGGCATCCCCTGTGGGTGCACTGTTCGTCGTCCTCGCTCTTGAACGAACCCACCTTTTCCCAGTGATCGTAAGTGATCATTCCAGCTTTTGCACTTGGTCCTCAGCTTCCCTTCTCGGCACATAGTCATGCTTAACCCGCTTCTCCTCGGCGGTGGCATCGCACTGATCGGTGGCGGGCTGTTTGCCGGCGCTGCGGTCGCGACGCGCGGCCTCTACGACCACGTCGTTCAAGTCCCGGGCGTCGTGCTGCGACTCGCAAGCTGCATGCTCACGATCATCATCAAATTTGTCGTGCGTGGGTGCAAGCCCCACGCGGACGGGTGGACGCTCGAGGGCGAGCTTCAAGCGGCCGTACTGCGTTGCTGCTTTATGCACTACCACAAGCGGTTCCTCTCACCGGACAACGCCGTGTACACGCGGTTCATTGTCGACACGGTCGTCAAGGGTGCCAGCGAGGCCACGGCCCATAGCCTTGGCCTCTCGGTCGAGCGGTTTACCCATAATGAGCTCGAGCACATTTGGTTGCGTGCACGAGAGCCAGCGGTCACAACAGGGAAGAAGCCATACCGTGTCGTGCTGCTGTACCTGCATGGCGGTGGCTTTGCTGTCGGTTCGCCCGGCGCGTACGTGTCGCTGACGAGCCGCATGCAAACGCGGATCCGCAACAAGCTCGCTTTCAAGCTTGAGAGGGACATCCGCGTCGACGTGCTACTGGCCAACTACCGCAAGACGCCGCAGTTCCCATACCCCGTGCCGCCACAGGACTGCTACGCTATGTACAAGTATCTACTGGCGCAAGAGAAGCTCTCGCCCAGTCAAATTGTGGTCATGGGCGATAGTGCTGGTGGGGCGCTGGCGATGACGACGCTGCTGCGTGCGCGTGATGAGGATGTGGCGCTCGTGCCCGCGGCCGCGATCCTCACGAGTCCGTTCGTGGACCGCTCCCACCGCGGAGATGATCGTGCCACGCCCTACTGTGTGCTCAGTGCCGATGCTGTCGAGGCCCATTGGGACGCGTACGATCCACAGCGTCGATCTCCTGAGGCTTGGGGCGATCTCTCACCCGTCCACTGCGACTTGCGTGGGTTGCCGCCTGTCTACATTCAGGCCATGGGAGCCGAGTACCTCTTGCCACAGTCCAAGACACTATACGCAAAGGCTCTGGAAGCCGAACTCACCGACTGGATCCTAGAGATCGTGCCCAACATGCCCCATGCGTACACGGATCTTCCAATCTCGGCGTGGCCCACGGCGCGGCAGAGTCTCGACAAGACGAGCGAGTTTGCTGCGACACAACTCGCGCGCGCCGCCAAGTTCTAGGGCAACGACACAGGAATCTACCGCAGCACGACAGTACGATAGCTAGGGTGTCATGGATTCAGAAATCGCTTGGATATTGACGACACGCGCGTCAAGATTTCGTCATGGGTGGAAGGAGACCTTCCTCCTCGCGTGATCTTGGTTGTGCCACCTCAGAATCTTGAACTATTTTGCTGCGGTGCAAATTATCAGAAGTAGGTGTCAACCAGTTGAAAATCGATCCAGCTGATTCCATAACCAGCACCATGGTTTGGGCAGCTTGTATTTGATTTAACCGTGTTTTGTAAACAATGTCGCGAGGAGCTCCAAGAAACTTCAGCATCTCTCTCCCCCTGACATCAATGCGATCCGCGTGACGTCACACCAACGGATCCCGTCAGTCGGTTCAGGAGTATTTCTCTCTACCGAAAAAAACGAGATGGCGACAAGGTCTATTACTGTCCATTGGCTCTATTATAATATATGTGATGCCGTGGCGTCACGGCCGTTGTCCGCATGTGCGAAAAGCCACGGGGCATGATGGTGGTCTGCGACAGGAGATCTACGCTCTTTTTCAGTCGCGACATTCTTAGTCATTCTCGGACTCGCGCTCAGACCTCCACACAACATGCTCCGCTTCCTGCTCCACCACCCACACGTCCAGACAGCGCTGCGCCGCTCGGTCCAGGCCGGCTCGGTCTACGGTCTCCTCTGGCTCGCGGTCGGCGGCTGGTACGAGTACCCGTGGGAACTCCCGGGCGTGACGCTGCGCCTGCTGTACACGACTGCGATCACCGTCACCGAGTACATTGCGCGAGGCTGGAAGCCGCTCTTTGACGAGTGGACGCTCGCGTTTGAAATTGCACGCGCGGTCGCAAGAGCGTTTGTCGGCCACTATGGCCATCGCCTGCGGATCGCACGCAATGCACAGATTATTCGCCGCCAGACCGAGGTCACGGGCACGATTTCCGGGTTCTTCACGTGTCTTGCACACGGCACACGCACCGAGAGCTTGTGGTACAATGGGCTCGAGCACATGTGGGTCAAGTCGGCCCACGCCCATGTCGCGTCGGCGCGGCGTGTCGTTGTGCTCTTTTTCCACGGCGGTGGATTCGCGGTGAACAGTCCGCGCATGTACATTCCGTTTGGCAGCGAACTCCAGCGCCGACTGCAGGCCCAGCTCACGGAGAAATCCACGGGCGTTGAAGCGTTCCAAGTCGACGTGTTGCTCGCGAATTACCGCAAGACACCGGAGCACCGCCATCCGATCCCACCAATGGATGCGCTGGCCATGTACAAGTACCTCCTCGACGAGCTCCAGCTCTCGCCGCAGCAAATCATTGTCGCGGGTGACAGTGCCGGCGCCGGACTGGCCGTCGCGACCATGCTGCGGCTCCGTGATGCAAAGCAAAGCGAGCTGCTGCCGGTCGCAGCGATCCTCTCGTGTCCCTATGTCGATTTAGAGACACCAGGGGACGAGCGCAAGGTGCCGTACTGTATTCTCGCCGACAAGCCCGGCCAGGCGATCATGGATGTGTACCACCCACGCGAGGGCGATCCGTCGACGTGGGGCGACGCATCACCGGTGCATTGTGATCTGAGTGGACTCCCCCCCGTCTATATCCAAGCGGCCGAGCTCGACTATATCTTGCCGCACGCCAAGCGGCTCTTGCAAAAGGCCAAAGCCGACGGCGTCGAGGACTGGGACATGGAGATTTTCCCCAATGTGCCGCACGTGTTTACGAATTTCCCACCGGCCATTTTGCCCAGCGCCGCGAAAGGACTCGACGCCATGGCCGCGTACGCGGCTACCAAGTTTACGACGATCACGGCACGCGACCCACCTCCAGTGTAGGTGATAACATTGAGCCCCGAGACCGCTGGCTCGATTGCATGGTTAACTATGCCTGTTCCTCTAAAGTGTATATTGCCATATCCGCTCTTTCTCTTTCGTCCTAGTCTGCCTGAGTTCGCTGCTGGAAAAAGGTCGCTAGTTCACTTGGCGGCAGAAACGTCTTTTCCATCGACGCGCGTGTGAGAACTTCGACGAGCCCTTCCTTGACAAACCGCTTGCCCACGACGACGCGGTACGGGTACCCGATGAGCTCGGCCTCGGTCAATTTCGATCCGGGGCTTTCGTTCCATCGGTCATCGAGCAGCACGTCGCCTCGCCCCAGGCGGTCCGTCGTCGCGAGGTCCTGGGCGATGCACAGCGCCGCCTGAGACACAGGATCCTCGGCCTTCTTGCCACCGATCGACAGGACGATGACCTTGTAAGGCGCGATGGCCTCGGGCCAGATAATGCCATGGGTGTCGTGGAAGCTTTCGACCACGGCGGCGAGCAGCCGCGAAACGCCCATGCCAAAGCAGCCCATCTCCATGACTTTCTGGACGGGCTTTTTGGCCTCGTCTTCTTGCGCCGTGAACGTGACCTCGAAGGGCTTGGAGTACTTTTGACCGAGATAGAACACGTGGCCGACCTCGATGCCGCGCTTGGCCTGAAGCTTTCCTGTGGCGCACTTGGGGCAGCCGTCGCATTCATTCGCAACGCGAAAGTGGCCGGAGTGAACCAGCAAATCAGCAGAAGAATGCGACGTGGCTTGGTTGTGGAGCAAGGCCACGAGTGGGTTCTTCTGCTGGAGCGACTCGGACGACAGCGAGTCATCCATAAAGACTTGGAGACCCTCGGGCGAGGAGAAGGTGGATGCACTCAGCTCCTTGACAGGCTGCATTTCCTCGCCGTTGAAAAATGGCTTGAGCAACAGATCGTTGACGTCGCGGTCGCCACGCACGAACACGACGGCGAGTCGTGGGTGCTTGGTAGTGGTCTCACCGTCACCAGAGCCTTCCGCAAAAACTCGGCACTTGATCCCGTATTTCACCGCACTCTCTTCCGACAGAAAAGTCTCGACAATCGCATTCCACGCGTCACGGCCTTGCACGCTTTCCAGACGCTGCGTGAGATCCATCGCACATGCTACGACGACAGTTCCTTTAACCTTGGGGCCTTGGTCCATCTCGTCTAACGTACCAACAGCCTTCTCGACGTTGGCCGCATAGCCGCATTCTTCACCATCGCACGACAGCAACCCGTCTTCTCCAATCGCGGCCAGCACGTGGAACTCGTGGGACAAATTGCCGCCAATATTGCCCGAATCGGCTTCGACCTTGGCAATCTCTAGCTGGAGTCGCTCGCGCAGAATCGTCTCGTACGCACCGACGACATCTTCGTACGTGACCAGCGCATTCGCAAAGCTCGTGTCAAACGAGTACATGTCCTTCATGATAAACTCGCGGCCACGCAGCAGCCCAAACCGCGGGCGAATCTCGTCTCGAAACTTTTTGCCAATCTGGTACAACCGCAGCGACGCGTTCGAGTTGGTGTAGTGGGCTGCGACCAGGCTCGTCACGCTTTCTTCATGGGTCGGCGCGAGTGTCTGCATGTCGCCTCGGCGGTCTTCAAACGCAATCAGTTCCGGTCCACGGGTCTGCCAGCGGCCCGAGATCTTCCACAAATCGGCCGAGATCAACAGCGGTAGATCAATCTTGTTGCCCTGGATCGCCGCCATCTCGTCGTCGATGATTGCCTCGAGCTTGGCGAGCACGCGTTTGCCCAAAGGAAGGAACGAGAATGTTCCGTGGCCGCTCTTGCGGATAAAGCCGCCGCGAATCAAAAGCTGGTGGCTCGGGATCGCCGCGTCCGCCGGGTTCTCTTTCTCTGTCGGGATCCACAATTGCGAGCGCCGCGCAAACGCCGACCGAGATGCGCTGGCCGATAGACTGCGAGTAGACGCATTCGAGAGCCGCACTGGCGGTTGCGCTAGTCGCGTCACGCGCCGCACAACCAGAGCCGACGATCGGCGCAGCATTGCCCAATGCTTTTTTTTGGCGTGTCAATTGATAGGAGCCGCTCGCCATGAAATATCCGATATGAAGGGTTCTGTGTGGAACGATATGTTCTTTCTACATAGTATATGTTCTGTAACAGGCGCTTAAGTACGGACTCGGCGCCACTAAGTTCGTAGAAAGAATTCTTGCCAACCCACAGCGGAAAAAAAAGCAGCAATGGATGGAGAGATGGCTGGCGCGTCGGCGGCGATGCTGCATGTGCCACAGCCGCCGCCCTATGAAGATCGCAGAGCACACGATCCGCAAGGTCATTATCCCCACGGTGATGTCTCTGCTCGTGGTGATGGCCGTGGCCGTGGTGGCCGAGGACGAGGCCGCGGAAGAGGTTACCCCAAGAAATCAGCACAGGCCCATGGCGGCCAGGCCGGCGCGACGCCGCAGCGGCTACAGCGTCCCAAGGTCGTCATGATGCCGCGAACACTGTCAGAGGTGCTGGCAGAGCCGAAGATCGCGCTGATGCATCGCGTCGTGAACCTCGCTGGTGCAGATATCGCGTGGCAGACGCTCATGGAAACGCTGACGATCGAAGAGCACGGCGGGCTGTATGCGAATGCCGACGCCTGCGGACGCCCCGCCCACATGATGCAGGTGTCGCCTATAAGTCCGCAGCAGCAGCAGCAACCGCGGCGTCGCACGAAAGGCGGCGTGTTCCTCACGCTGCTCAAGACCCACGTGCCCAAGGAAACGTACAAGAAGATTTTTGAAGTCGAAGAAGATTTAAAGAAGAAGCGCAAGAAGCAAATGAAGCACGTCAAGCACCAGAAGATGGAGAGCAAGATCAATGAGCTTCCGCTGCAGGAGCTGTTTATTGGTGGTGGAAGTGGTGGGAAAGCAACCCCACCAGCTGAGCGAGAAGAAGGAGAAGAAGACGGCGAGATCCACGAAGACTTTGCGATGGCCGACGCCGAGACATGAGCAAAGAAGATGAAGAACGAATATGAAGGTTTGGCATCGATTTCTCATTTCATCATGAATGGATTTTGGTCTCTATTGGGAGTTGGGTCAACGCTCTCGCTGGATCTTGTCGAGAAAGTACGCCATGTGAGTGCGCGCCGCTTGGTACTGGAAATGGATACAGTCGACTGACAGTCTCAGGTCGATCTGAATAGGCACAAGATCATAAGTGGATCGATCAGGGCATGTACGAGTGACACAACGTCAAGCAAGTAGGCGCACCAGCGGGGACACCAAGCCCATGGTCGCGGCGAAATGCGTGATCTTGCGGAGCAACGCCCAGTAACTATGGTCCAAAGAGAGACAAGCCCATCCGGGTTCAAAACCCATCATCGAGTAATCGAGGCGTTTGAGATCGTACCAGTTGCTGAAGAAAAGCGAACACGCTTTCCTGTTGGGGTACTCGTTATCAGGAAAGCTGAAGGGGCTGGTCAAGCACGAGTGCCGTCAGACAAAGCGTGCGAAGAGAAAACGACTGCATTTGGAGGAGGAACCGTACCAGAGCAGATTGGAGCAGCAACACAGACTGATGCTCGTGCGGAAGGCCGAGTGCACGGCCGCACAAAACGCCAGCGGCACGAGAAGCAGCGCGAGTATGTCGACCGCGCGCTTGAGGCGACGGTGGAACCGCATAATTGTACAGAACTGGAGCACATACGCGACGAGCAGCATGGTCTGCGGTACGATGAGCAGCCACGTACGCCACGTCACGCGCGAACTACACGTCGCAGGTCGAGCGAGCTCGCGATAAAACTCCCAGCCGCAGCCGAGACAGCAGAGCTAAGGCACACAAGTCAGTCGCCAAATCGAGTCCGATAATTCACGGCGACTTACGATGACGGTCCTGAACTGTGGCAAGACCGCGTACTGGATGATCTGCGATTTGGAGTCAAAGGACGATGGCAACACGGCCCGTAACGCGTCGTGAAGCAACGTCGTCATCTTCTAAGGGGAAGCAAATTGTGGAATGAATTCTCTCCTCCCACAGTTCGATCTGCGAAACAAGACGAAGGGAAAGTGCAACAGTACCCCCGGGTGATGCAAAAGATGCCGAACAAGATGAAGCCATCTTAGTCGAAGAACGAACCGTGGTCAACTTCAACACGACGGTTTATGTTCTTCCCCCTCTGCCTGGGACGCGGCACTGGGTTCTTCCGTCTTCTAGATTTGTGGGGCTCGGCCATTCTGGAGAAAGCTGCACAATGCGCAGGCCGCTCCACTATCCCGGTCAACAACACAGCGACAAAAGCAAACACGAACAAGACGATCTCGACCAAGACGACAACGCGAGCTGGACACCGCAGACACCGACGTCCTCCTCCATCTTTCAAGGCCATCCAGCGACCCCCACCCCACCGAAACCACCGTTCCAACCGAGCTACGTGTACGATGCGGACGAGGAATTGCGCGTGCTACGGGCCGAACGTTACGCCACACGGCTTCGCAATTGCGTGTGCTGCGGAATTTGCCTGTTTGCTGGGATCTTTGTGCTCGTGTGTCTGGGTATGGTGCTCGCTGGTTCGCCCACGCCACGCGCGCAGGCAATGGACCTGCTGGACCGCATTCAGCAATCGCCAATGGTGCAGTTCACCATCACGCCCAAGCCTCGCACCGTACTCGAAAAGTACGGCAAGCGCCGCGACGAAACGAAAGATTTCCACGGCTTCACGATGGTGCGTGGCCAACTTTTCCCGTATCGATCGTTCGACCAAGCGAATCGCTTGAGCGTGGATGGTTGGATCCACGTGCAGACGAATACCAGCGTTCGGTATGACATGGTGCTCTCGAACCATCGCGGCTACCAGATCATGCGGTCCGTACCGCTCACGCAACACCGTCGCTCGCGGTGCGTGACGTTTGATGACGTCCCGCCTCTCCACTATCTCCCATTGGCAGTGCAGCGAGCGTTCCAGGCACAAGACTGGGCCAGCTTCCGCATGAACTGCTCGCGCGTCGTACAGGCGCCTGTGGAGATTGTGTTTGCGCACCGACCGTTCGTGTTTTGCCCCGATGATCTCGTGACCACGCCGTTTGCGCCGATCGCGAACGCCAGCACCACGATATCCAGCGTACAGTCTCAGACGCTGTGGGTCCACGGCGAGCGCATGCTGATTGAGATGGTGCTGGTCAACAACACGCAAGAAGCGACCCACGCCCGGTCCGAGCGAACGCGACTCGAGGCGCTCGAAATGTGGGGCAATGCGACCACGCTATTGATGGAGGACTGCCCGTACTTGGAGGCGCCGCTCGCGTCGTACACACCGCGCTCGTTACAAATGCTCGACACGCTATTGGGCAAGACAGTCGCGCCCCAACGGTTGGCCGGCTCAGAATCCTCTTGGTATACTCTCTCACTTCCATAAAGAAGCCCCGGTACAGATAATCTCAATTTCATATTCATGGGGAAGTCTATGTGAGGATTGTGTGTTCTAGTAAAAGCCTCGAGGCGACACGCCTCGCTCCATCTAGACCAGCATGGGCGGCAAGATCAGTGACACTATCAAGAATTGGTCCATGGACAGTTTTATTAGCGATCCTCGAAGCGCTGTAGACCTTGCGCTCATGGAGGCGGTCGCTGCTATCGTCCTTTCGCGGCCAAGGCACTATCCACAGCGACGTGGCAGCCGCACGATTGACAACTTGAATGCCCCCTCCAATATTGCGTGGACAGGTGAAAGGGTCCAACCATGTGCTTAGGCTTTCGAACCAAGCTTGGCACGTGTATATCTAGAAG
>JAADVC010001389.1:0-10424 GCA_023334575.1 Pythium volutum | reverse complement strand
CTCCTCATAGCTTCGAGTTGTGCCCACTTGCGGCTGAATGCTTCGCGCGCATGAAGACCGCAGCACCAATATGGCGTATTTGACAGCGGGAGTTGCATGTAAGTGGAGATGTTGGATCAATCTGCCTGGCCAAATTTTTGCGATTTTTTTTGACCTATTTTGAGATTTCATTTTCACATCACCCCGTAAAAACCATAGTTTACGTCCAGTTGTTCCACGGATCATCTCTTAAGGATATCCCTCAGAAAATGATGCTTCGAAGTACGTTACAAAAATACCTTGTCCAGTTTTTCTTGCGACATGCGCCAATCGTACCACCATTGTCGCTACCAGCATTCACCACACAATCACGAACCATTCGTTCCCATGGCGCGCTCCAGAAATGCTATGACGGTTATCAGCGCCAGCAGCAGCTCGGCACCTTGTGCTTGCTCGTCGATGATCTTCATTGAGGCACCTGATGAAGCGTCGAATTTTGGTGCAGGCCCCAATCGGCATTCGCACGGGACCTGAGCGCTGTCTGTATGACGCAGAAACTCACGCTTTGGAGCTTTGCGAAATCGCTCAGGCACATGATACAATTCTGTGAATACTGGGTTTCTGTTGATTTTCAGAAAATACGTGCTTGTGTTGGAGTTTTCCCCCAAATGAATAGGAAATCGTGCAGGCTTAGTTAGAGACGCCGACTTTGGTTGCGAGAATTTGAGCGCTTCAGTATTGCTGGACACGGAGGAAATCGAGAGAGTGAGAGATGGCCATCTCTCGGCCGTCGCTAGCTGGCTGGTGCCGGAAGATAGTCGAGCAGATCGTCGATACTTTCGATCGGGAACTCTAACAATACGTCATCCATCACGCTAGTTGACTGCGTACTTTCAGTACTCTCCTGTAGGAATGACTGCAAATCGACGAAGAGTCGATCGACGTCCGTTGAGAGATATTCAAAGTCGGAATGGAAGATGTTGTCCCACGCCATCTGCGTCATGATGTCGCCGCTTGGCAGCATTCGCACGCGACTCGCTTGACGTTGTTCTCCACGTCGACGGCGCTGCATGAAAGCTCGTTGGTGCCCGTTTTGGCGGAGTCGATGCTGATTGCAGAACCGATAGAGAGCGCCATTGGGTTTCCTGTCGCGCGGCTGCGTGCACCCCGAGGAACGGCACTGCCAGTCGGTAGAGCCGTTGCGTGACGTGGCGAATTCGTTGGGAGCAATCATATTTGGGTACAGTACTCTAGAAAGTGAGGGAGTGGCGAGGATGGTGTTGCTTGATTTGCGGCTAATTAGTGAATGGGATCTCTTCGCCATGTGGCTGTTTCTTCCTTTCGCGTCCGGTCGTGAAGGTGACCGATCTCAGCGTCCACGGGTAGTACGTCTCCATGTGGCGCAAGTTTTCGAGCCGTAGCTTCTCATCGTGGTTGCAGCTGCGGGTGTCGGTGGTAGTACCTTGGTAACCCACCGCACTTCTGTCTGAAGGAGCTGCAGGCAAGAGCAAATTCAGAACGGATCGTATAATACAGGGTTTTTTAGGTATAAAAGTCAAAACACGTGATCGATTTTCAAAGGTATCACTTGTAAGTGGTCAGCACAAGGGTTGTGATGGAGGTGGTTGGGCAGAGTGAATGGATGAAGTTGCCAGGAAAGATCTTGGAAACGCAGAAACTTCTTTCTCAGTGACCTGCGCTCATTGTTGCATGGGTTACGGTTGGGTGCTGGTTGGCCACCTATGTATCCAGTCACAAGATACTGAATTTGTATTCCAATAGGGAAGCGATGCAAAGGGTGTGAACAGATTCATATGAATTCTGACAGCCAACGTTGGACACAAACCTATGCGAAAGGCTACCACTGGGTTCGCACTGGGTGCACTTTAAGTTGTTATCTTCACATAAGTATTCTCGACTCCACGTGAGGTTACGATGGTGCTTACGTACGATGGTTACAATTTGAAGTCAGTCACCAGTGATGCAATACTGTAACAACTGGAATCGACGAGCTGCTCGATCCCATCGTGCGAGTTTCAATTCGACAAATTCAAACTAAGGAGACATCGCAGGATGAGATCCAGCAGCTCGTAGATTTCAGTTGTTACTCCATCACTGGTGACTGACTGGCCGCACCGAATGTCGTAGTATTGAAGTGGTTGGTGTCTGAAGAGAAGCTTCATATATAACAAGGCAGAGATGCAGGCTGGCAACCTCACAGGTCATCGAACGGGCTTTGGATTTATCGCCTGCTTTTGCTAGCTCTTTTCGGGCTTACCCACGCATGCATAAAAAGAGAATATATATACAAATAAATGCACCCGTATGCAGCAACAGTTCAATATCCTATGCTACACTCCTCCCCACACCTAAAAAAGGTGGGGATTACCCGTGACTGTCTCACAAAAGTCCTTCAGGCAGAGAGCACGAAGCCGAGAATAACTTTTTCTTGGTTACCAAGAAGCACCATTTGAGGTGCCGAAGAGTGCACGGAATTGGGGCACGCTTCACGATACGCACGAATGGTATCGGCAACGGCGTTGAAGAGTACTTGGTGTTGCTTCACGCGACTCTGGATAAGTTTGCTAGACGCAAGAATCGTGCGTGTAGTCTCGTCACTAGTCATGGTAGTAGTAGTGTTGGTTTGCGATGATGAATTCGCACGCTGGTGTGGCTGCTGGGATCTCGTCGAACTTCTGGTCTGCATCGTCGTAGGAATGATATTGGGGGTGTGTGGCGCGCGTCGTATTGGATTGTGTCAGGATTCTAGGCTGGTCGCTAGGCGGTTGAACACAGCTATAAAGCGAGAACACTGACTAGAGTTTTTCGAAATCTCCCCTTTGCGGAGGATGACGCTGCATGGTTTGGCGCTGGCTACTTAGGCTCAAGTTAGAGCATAATCACAGCCCGTTCAGAATCGTCCCTGTGGAGGTGTTCAATGGATACCAGAGACCGTGAGGTCTACTGTACCCACTATTGTGTCCGTCAAGAAAGGACAATTTCAACTACTGTACACACATTCTGGTTTCTCAGTTCAGAGTCCCCGTAAATGAGAAATGAAAAAGAAATGGTGTGTTTTGATTGAACATGAGAACGAGAACGAAGTCGAGAAGGGTACGCCTTCGATTTCTCATTTTATCTCAAAATTTCAAAGCACAATCTTAGCTACCCGTATCTGTGAGAAAGTGAGAAAACAGATCAAGCTGCTGGTTATCACTGATTTTGTTCAACTTACTTTGAAGCAAGCCACCTCGAGAGGTGGCTAATTCTGAAAAAAGTCAGCCGCGTATTTTTGTAGAATCTGCAGGCTTCCGCTAACCTTTCAGGAAAACGAACCGTTGATTGATGAGTTTGGCACGATTTCAACAGTGGATATGCAGACAAACGCACGCTGGGCATTTAGGATACCTGCCTCGTGTTCGCAATATTCGATTGGAAGCTTATCAACAATCTCGTACGACGTTCAGTAGACCGACCACTTCCGCCCGTCAAAATTTGGTCATTATTGAGAGTTTTAAATGGAAGCACGGACCGTCCTTGCTCGCTTCGACCAAGGTACGCAAGCGCGATCTTCATTTATCTTATCACTGAGAATGTGAGTTCATCACCTCTATTGAATGCTCGATGAACAAGTTAAGGAAGTAACACATTGGACAGAACCCACGACTTATTGGGCTTAAATGTTCACACCATTTCGTGAACTAGCTCGTGAAATAAATACAAGAGTTCACGCTACAGTTCATTCTCAAATATCCACGAGAACCACAGTATCAAACCCAAGCGAAACAAGAATGACTGATACCAGTTCCAACCAGCAGTCGAACAGTGATCCGCCCAATAACTCCGTGAACTCGCATTCGCTCGGCGACTTACCCAACGAAGCTCCCATCCACTCACCCGAACCGCGGGCTGCTTTCTTCAACGCTGACACCCGCCTCCAGCACCACCCGTACACTCTCCTTGCGTCGTATGGACGGCCCGTCGCAAGCGAGGATGACTCGTGGGATGATGAGGACGACTCCATCGACGCGTTTATTGCCGCAGTCTTTGCCGAACTCTCGCGCCACGCCACGGAACAATTTGACCAGCTCGAGCTTTCGGAAGCGGATCATGGAAACGACGAGTAGGGGGAACGAGCTATAGCAGGTTGTCTTCTTGAGAGGGTTGGGAACCTTGATAACGCTGCTCAAATCATGCATATGACTCCATCTTGCCCGGTGTTGTGTTGTATGCCAAACTCGCCCGCTTTGCCTGAAGGTGCCGCGCCGCAACGCCCTCCTTAACCTTACTGTCCACGACCACTGGTAGAATCGGCAAGCTGGTGCAGGTAGTTCACTGCATCGATCGCGTTAAGCTGCTGAGGTCGCCTTGGTCCGAGAGCACGACGCCGAGGATGAGGGCCTGTTGGTTTCCAAGCAGCACCAGTCGAGGACGACGGCGCGGTGCTCCGGTCGTTCCTGCAGCAGCCGGATCTTCGCTCTCTGGCTTTAGTGCATCCACGAGAATATGCAGCAGACGCTTGCGCTGCAGGAACGTGCGCTGGGCTTGGCGACAATGGAGCGTGCACAGGTCGTGGAGTGAACCGTCTCGCTTCCGTGCGCGCGGTTGTGCGCAGTTTTGGCGCGGCGCTTGGCACGTGGGTGGCAGCGACTGAGGAGAGTCTGATGACGCATGTGGTTCCTCCTGCTCGCGCTTGATGCTGACCGAATCGATTTCTTCCGCCGCCATGAGTACGGGGAGGCAGTCGTATCGAATAGTGCGCAACAAAGTAGATGTGAGAATGACAACTCAAGCCCCCGGGTGAGAGACCCAACGATGATACCACGTGGTGCATGACGCTGCGCTACTGACTGCCAATGTATGCATCGTTTCTTTTTTGCGGCTATCGTTTCACAGGTAACAGATCGTTCCGATGCATGCGCTTTGCCCCACACCACTCAAATCGAAGATACAGGTATAGGTCCATGGCTCATCCACAGTTACTGCGGTGCCGAGTGATTTGGATATGCACGAATGACGCAGCACTACACCAATTTGCAAAAAAAAGAAAAGAGAATGCGAGCAAAAGGTTTTTGTGCTCATTTGTCCGTTTTTCTTGAAGGTTGTACTACTGTAGAAGGTTGTACTACTGAAGTACGGTGTGTAAAATACCGTATTTTTCAAGAAATGAGGACGCGAATGAGAAAACTTTCCAAACAGTGCATAGAAAGCACATTCTCATCTATGGTGTCCCCTCTATGCATGTATCCATCCAGTGATGTAGAACTAGATCTTCTCATTCTCAACCCGAGGGTTGCTCTGCTGAATGTTTGTCCATGACCCATGATTCTCACTCCCTTGGGGACTGTGTCCTTAAGGACCCATGATTCTCACTCGCTTGGGGACCGTGTATTTCACCGATGTGTACAGCGTGTTGAAGACCGCACATTGGCGGTTGAGGATTGCAGTCGACGGGGTAATATGGAATCAGAGTCACTCCAGACACCTCGAATCGATCTATTAGTTGTCGCCCGGTGAGTTGGTGGTTGCACTAGATTTCAGTATGAGCGTACAAGCCACAATTTTTCTCTTCTGTGAGAAGTTCTGAATGAGAAAGCCCCGATTAACTCTGAGAAATGCGGCTCTCATTGTGATAAAATCTCAGTCAAATTTTGCACAGAGAGGTTGCCTTCATTGCAAACGCAAAAAACTCATGTTCAATGGCAACCCACCCCGCTTCCATCAAGCAGTATTCTCTTCAACAGTATGAATTCATTTAATTATCGGAAATTCGCATGATCGAGTTCGACAGGGCTAAAGATAATGGAGTAATCGTGGCTACCCGGTGGACAATTTCTCGTTTTTCGTCCGGAAGACTACTTGCTGACGGTAAGGTTGTTCATTGGCGATGCATGTTGCTGCCTTCCGCAGTCATTGGTCACTCCTAGAATGTCATGGAGGGGGAAAAGACCACACAAGAACTGCTTCTAAGGCCCGTTGCTCCAATGTCTACCCACACAAACACGACCGTTTCTGCAGCGCCGGCCTCGCCTCACTCACCGCGATGCAACTACCCAGCATGCGATCAGCCGTGCGCACACAAGCGTAATGGCGCACTGCATAAGAAGTGTGAACCACACCGCCGTCAGTACTGCACGTATCAAGAAAAGTATGTAAAGCGTAAGCGAGACGCGATGGAGGATGATGCGAACTGGGATCATTGCCGTCGTCGCCTTTTTCCATCGCCAAACTCGCCAGATCGCCAGGACAACGACCTCATCTGGTCAAGGCCCCCGGCCCAAAACGTCTCACAATGGGCGGCACCTGCATTCGCTCCCACCGAGGCTCTGGTTCATCCACTCTCGCGAATCAACCAATTTCCCACCGAGCCTTCCAGTGCGAAAGCAATCCCCTGCTCGTATCCCAATTGTAGTAAAACACGTACCGTCGGGAAAAACCGTCGCCAGCGCTCCAAGTGTGACTACCACCAAGATAATCAACGTCAGTACCAGCAACGTCATCGACTGAAAGTGTGTTCGTCAGATGCGTCCTCAGAGACGTCCACGCCGGCAGTTCTTCCCCAGGTACAACCTCACTTCCAATCGACGGAACTGGTCTCCGATCTTCGGACACTGTGGGCATCCGACGACACTGGTCCATTCGGCCTCATGGCAGTCATGTACGAAACGGCGCGACAGCTCGCAGCTGAAGAGGATGTTGACTCTTGTTGATATGCACAGGTCACTCGACGACGAGACGCCTGACCACATTTCATCGGATGAAACTCAACAAGGCGCTGAGGAAGACGAATGCAACTTGATCCACGATCTGTTGTCGTCGACAGACCAGATGCTGAGTGCATGTGAGCCAGTAGTGCTGGAAGATCTACTCGACATGCTGAACGACGACGAGAACTGAGAGAGGCTTTGGTATCCCTGGCTCGATGCGACCAACATATTTGTGAATTATAGTTGTGTTCTCCACAAAAACAATTCGTTTCTCCACAGGCGTACACAACTTTGTGGACTTGAAGTGATCTTGACCTTCACTCTTTCGACACAATTGTAGGGTCTAGCAAAACGCGGAGCAGTGGTACTGCAAGCCTTTCTCATCTTTACGAATGGTACCCATCAAAAACCCTGACCATCACAGGTGAATGCAGTACTGTCATCGTATCAAAGTCTCGCTCAAAATGTTAAAAGATTCTCACACGAACCTTCTCGATTTGCATTGAGAGGTCGAGTGTTACAATTCCCTGCATTCGTCAATATTAATAAAATTGGATGCCATTTTGAAGGTCGATAGTCTCAAGCTCGATGACCGCTCATTAAAATAATTCTATTTTGAAGGTCGAGAGTCTCAAGCCCGATGACCAGTTATGACAATATTTGGATGGCATCTAGATCTTTTACTCGGCCAGCTCTGACTGTTGCACAGACTACTCCAAAGACTCGTCCGTCCCCCAGCCAGTCATGTGACGGTGACTATCGACGAGTCGCGCACTCTCAGCGCAAGGAACGGCAGCGCCCACGCTTAATATTACTACACTACCTTTTTCGGGCATTCAATCATGACGGAGCTGGGAGGGCGCTGTGTGCGTCAGCAACGACCGTCCGAAATTGGTGCTGCTGGCAAACCAAAAGTCTCAGCGTCAAGCTCTCTGGTCGTGGAAGTGCATCTACTCCCGAGGCAGAAAATGGTCAGAGACTGAAACGTCCCTGGCTTTGACAGATTTTGTACTTGACTCTATGAATATCACACCAGGCACAAAGTAGGGGCGTGAAAAAGCACTCATGACAGCGCAAATATATATTGACCGCTCGTTTGGTATCCTCGTGGCAGGAATACACTTCGGTGGGGCGGCCGTCCGGTGAATTCTAGACAACTGGCGCCAGATGATGCCCAGGACCCATCAAAGACAGCAAAGCAGTGATGAAGAGAGCAGCGCGTTGTTCACTTCCTATTTTGAGTTCGCTTCATAGAAAACTGTCTCAAACCCTCGTGAAGTGATCCTAAACGACTAGTTGCTTGAATCCGTTGAGCACGGACTCTTTGAAAGCAGCCACAATCTGGTCTGAAACACGGTGGTACCGGTACTTCAATCAGTCGTTTGATCTCGATATATACCAGTACAACTTCGAACCTGAGCGAGGGCGGGTCATGATAAATCGAAGTACGACGAGAAGAGAGACCCGGATAGAACCCACCATTTATCGCTATGGTGAGAAAGAGAAGACCAGCTCATTGTGGCGCAGCAGCAAATGAGTCGCCAGCCAATCGGCATCTCTGATTTTAAGAGGAAGATGGTCGCTCAAGTCTTTGTTCCGATGAGAAAAAAGAGAAATGAGAGAATTGAGAATGAGAAATCTCACGAATGCACTCGCAGAGAGGAAAACTCCTATTTTAGGGAGCAGAACCTCACGAGTGCACTCGCAGAGTGGACAACGACTTTTTAGCGAGCGGAAACCTCGACTCACTTTCCAATATGATGGAACTCGAACCACCTCAATTCAATCTGCAGTCAGAAGCACAAGTGCGACTGATCTTGTTACCAAGAGCTCTGCCGCGGCCAGCTACCAAGAGCTCTGCCGCGGCCAGCTTTTTGTTACCCGTTAAGAAAGGCCCACGCACTGTCGTGAAACAGCCATGCGCATCGCGTCCGCGTCTACCAACAGGCAGCAAAGGCGCCAGCACTATCGTTCATAGCACGTATGGACGGCATGGGCGGCCCCTCCCACACGACGCCACAGCGGAGCGCTTCAACGATGGGTCCTGGCAGCTCGTCGCTACCTTATCAGTAGCCGCAACGCCCCCTGCCAACTCTCGGTCACTCGCTGCGACTCGCTTAGCGGCCGATGCCGCAATTGATTCTCCAGAGCAACGCTCGCGACGAGATCGTCGTCAGTCTCCCCAGCAGGCCGCAGCCAATGCGATGCATGGCATGGCACCCAACTATGTCGTCCACCGCCCTCAACATAGACAAGCGACCGTTCTTCAGGGACCGCAACCACGATTCCCACGCCTCCCACGCCTCCCACAGCTGGACAGCATGTCGGTCCAACCCGTCGCGCTTCCACCAGTCGTCGCTCGATCGTCTACCGTCTCCTTTACCGCCTGGGTAACCCTGTTGCCAACAGACAATGCGAGTGCGCCCCTCTACCCGTACGCGAACCACGGGCGTCCTCAATTCGACCACCCGCCACCGGAACCCCTATGGATGATCCGACCAACCAGGTACCCGATCGTGATCAATGGTATGGAGTACATCGACTTTGCGATCTATCATCAGTCTGCTCATGAGCATCAGCCACAGCCGCTCCCGGGACGCTCATACTTCCCACAGCTCGACACAGTGCCATCCCAACTAGTTGACGTACGTGCACCCATGCAGTCCCCAGCACGCGTCCCATTTCCATTGGCAACAGGAAATCCAAGGAAAACACCCCGTTCTCCAGACCGTTGCCAGTACGCAGGGAAACGATGCGATGAACCACGTGACGCCAAGATCAATGGAGAGCCGCACAAATTGTGTCACATGCACCGCCGGAAGGCGAATGCCGCCCAAATGAAAAGCTTCAGGAGGAAAACCCAGTCACGAGATGGTAATCGCGAATAGTAGGCAAAAGCTGACTATCGCCTGCACCTGTGACTATGACATGCATTATCATCATTCTCTTACAAGTATACAATGTTTACGTTGGGTATTATAATACTCCGAGAGTTGTAAGTAGTTGGCCTGGTGCTCTCCGACCGCTGCTGCTGCCGACACCACTGGCTTGTGAAGCGCAAAGAGTGGTCGGCGCTACCAACTACCGTATACGCGAGTGGAGATTGAAAGTCAACTAATGCATCAGCTTTGCTTGTCCTATCTGTATATCTGTCCAACTTTTCTCCACACTACAATCTCTCCTTTTTCGTTGCAATTAAAATCCACGGGAGTGTTTATCTTGCTGAGAGACCATGATCATTCGAACTCGATTCTTGCACGAGGATCTTCTGGATGTCGTCACTCACGGTACGTGGACGGCTGCCGTGATCTGAGTCCAGCTTGAGGACGGCGTCTTTAACCAGGGGTGCGAGAATACAATAGAAAAATCGATTGAAAAAAATTAGAGAGCAATAACAGTAATTGAAATACCCAGCGGAACAATAATCAACATTCCAATAATGACAATTATTGTTCAGACGATGGAGGTCCTTACTTTTCCGTGTTCGCCCACCCAACCAGAGTCGACGCCGTCCACATATCACGGTTGATCTTGAGAAACATGATCATCTCGAAGTTCGCAGGGTGGAGACGGGAGCGATGGGGGTGAGGACGTACTTACACTGCGAGAAAAGCCGCTCGCAGTGGTTGCTGGTCGGAGAGATTGCTTGGAGCAGCGGCACATACCCCGCGAGGCCCCGTCCGGAGCGACGTGGCTTTTTGGCACGGCGGAGGATTGCCGTCGCGAAGTCGTCGTCGG
>JAADVC010001388.1:0-10431 GCA_023334575.1 Pythium volutum | reverse complement strand
TTCTGTTGGCGTTCGCACACTGGGAGTTTCGCAGGAAAAAGGGCCTAACCAACAGCCATCATTATGACATCCCTCCTTTCTAGTGTTGACCGCCTATGTTTCGGACCACATCAGACGAGGAGAAGCCTATGGCACACGCGATGCACCAATTGAATGGGTTCAATTCTCAGGAGAGTGACAAACTGTAACAGTGACATTTGTCGTGATGGCAATTGGGTCGGTGCCGCAGCCTCCATCCACGCACGTTCTAATTATCATATGATAGTGATATCGGTGTCTCTTGTCACCACGCGCGTACCCCCTTTTCTGTGTCTGCCGCTCCCTCGCGCGCGCGATCGTGATCGTGATTGACACCGGCGATCTTTTGACTCCCTCCGCTTCCAGCCACTGCGATCGCGAGCTCTCGAGCATGACCGCGACTTTGATCTAGGCTATCGTGAACGCCTGCGACCTGCACCTCTGTTGCCTTCATTCGGACGCCGCGTCGTCCATTCAGGGGACCGCGAGCGGCCGCGTTTGTGCTTGGCTGCTGGAAGCAGAACCGAGTTCTTGTGCACCTCGCTAGTGCTTCGGAACTTCTTGGACACTTTGATGCCGCTGCGATTCACCACTTCGAGCTCCACATGCACAAGCGACGGAACGAGTCGTCGTGTATACAGGCGCGCGTTGGGCGTGCCGATTGTTGGATCAGTGCCTAGTTTCACACGTCACCTCCTGCGGAGTGACATTTTTGAACGGGACATTACCAAATTCGATGCGGTCACGGAGAACAGCGGAAGTGGGGTTCTTGCCAGCATAGCGCCGTTCAGACGAGGGGGCCGCACTACAGCCACTACGGTAGACGATCGGTCCGAATCAGAACCAGTGGGCCCGCGGGAGGACAGGACAATATATTAGACTCGCTGATCCTGCTCACTTCCAGCCACTCATCGGCCACGACATTCCACTCTTGCGGAATTCGTTCATTCCCGCCCATCGATGCCCACTTCTACTATTAGTAATA
Source organism: Pythium volutum (assembly GCA_023334575.1). NCBI lineage: Eukaryota > Oomycota > Peronosporomycetes > Pythiales > Pythiaceae > Pythium > Pythium volutum. Next base: position 9,428 of record JAADVC010001388.1, on the reverse strand, counting down.
ACACCTGGGTCTCTTCTCGGCGCCTGGGTAACTGCCTTGTCTCTCTCTTGACCGCGAACGATACCGCCGATCTTCCCGTATCGGCTCGTGTGGGACCGTTCGACCGAATCGATCGGGTGGGTACCATTCCTGCCCACTCCAACCAGCGTGGTCGCGAGGATGTGGGTACGATTCCTGTTCACTCCATCCGGCTTGAGGACGAGCGTTTGGGTACCATTCCTGCCCACTCCAACCGCCCTGGCGATGAGGGTGTGGGTGCCATTCCTGCCCACTCCACCCGACATGCTCACGAGGGTGTGGGTACCATTCTTCCCCATGCCAAACCGGATGATCGCGAGGTCTTGGTTCGGATCGATCACTTGAGCGTGATCGATCTCGCACGTCGTCCCTTAAATATCGTCGTGGCGATCGTGACCGCGACCGTGAACGTCTATGTACAGCGACTTGATCAATCTCGTCACGCCGTTGCGTCATCCTTTCGGGGGAAGGGGGGCGTTGCCGTTTGTTTGCATCTGCTGGGATCGGGGCAGAGGCGTTTTCCTCGGTGCGAATGTCGTTCTGAATGGCGGGAACGACGACCGTAGACACAGCGGCTCCCAGTGTATCGGTGATCGAGTCTCGGACTTTCTTCGACACTCGGATGTGCCGCTGGTTCACAATATCGAGGTACACATCCGCAAACTCAAGTAGTGACGCGACCAATGCCGACTCTGCTTGGATCTCCTCGGCGTACAGCGCGCGACGGGACTCGATGAGCACTTTCTTTTTCGAAAGTTCTTGTGAATGGCGCCTGCGGAGATCTTTTGCTGCCAATTTGCAACGGTCGAGTTCCTGGACGGCTGCTGAACGTCGACTGTCCGGCGTCACCTCTCCATTTTGTGAGGCGATGGCAGCGTCCGATGCCAAAACCAAATCCTTGAGTATGGTCACGGCTGTCCAGAGATCATGGATGTGGTCGCGTCCCGGTCGCCTGGCAAGTGCTGCAATCTCGTCCGAGGATCTGGTTGACTGGGCTGCAAAGCACGCCGTACAAAGCGAGACTCGCGGATGCAGCGATCGCGACTGGATTTGTGAGTTTGGTAGCACGAGCTCGCAACAGTCACAAAATGACGGCTGACCCGTAGCTTTTAATCGGGGCAACTGCTGTGCGCACCGTCCACACGCGGGGTTGGCCCCTACCGCGACAGAACGTTGAGAAGCATCGGTAGTTGAGGAAGCCACAGCAGTCGCAGACGACGCGGTGGGTGGTTGTGGAGGCACTATCGGCCGCGGAGCTTCTAGTGGGCTGCTTGCCGGTGCTTGGTGGACAGGCTTCGGCCACTTCTCATTGACGAATGCAGTCAACCACTCTGGTATATCATGCTTCGGACTCCCTGGCGGCGGGCGCACCAACGCAATGACTCGCGCCCACAACTTCTCTCCACGTTCCGATCCGACCTCGACCTCGGCGCACAACCGGAGCTGCTCAAAGAGTGCTGCCTCCACCCCGCGGTACGTACTCGCCTGCTCCGCGTACCAATGGCGACTCACATCCATGGGCGTGTTGCCTTTGCGCAGCACTGGCGCTTGGTGGTATTTCAGTCCGTCCACACGTTCGTCGTAGCGCGTGACGAGTCGTTGGGCGTCGGCAAAACGCCCTGCCATTGCCGATCCCAGTGTGCCGTGGACTCGCGCAAGTCTGCGGCACACTGGTCGAACCGCCACAGAGAGTTTGCGACACCACGCTAAACTCGGGATTCCCTCCAAGTCGTCGTCCGACATCTGCGAGAGATTGCGGTGATGTTTGCACTTCAAACAAAGCGAAATCGTGGCGTCCGACGACGCTACGTGCATGTCTTGTGTGGGCAGCATACGCTTGCAGCAGTCGCAAAAGCCCGCGGCAAAGTACATGCCCCCAGTAACGGGCGCGGGTGGACTCAGCAGCACGTCGCACGTGTCGCATTTGTCGGACGCGTCGTATTCGCGTGCCATGGGGAACGCTTCCATGGGCACAATCTCCAGCGACTGCATCAGCTCGAGAACCTTCGGTGTCGACGGCAAGAAGTGGGACGCGAGAATGTCGTCCAGAATGACCAGTCGCTGCAGATCTAACGCGACGCGCTCCTTTGCGAGTGCGACCCACTCGTTAAATAGAGTGGTGGCGTCGTCCAGCGTCGCATGCGCGTCACGAAACACGCGCTGCCGCTTGATCGCGTGGGCACCCATTGCCGCGCGATGGGCAGCATCACGCGCATCCATGTCGACAATCCGCGGATCGTCCTGGACGTTAAACTTGATGATTTTCTCGCGCGGCGCGTTGTAATAGCCGACGACATTTTCCTGTTTCGTGAGCACGACCGCAACGTTGCCGGCGATCCGCAAGTGGCTCGGCAGCTCGGCTTTCAGCGTGTCCAGCAATCCGTCGTGTGCGTCGCCGGCGACGACACACGTCGCACACCGCTTTTCCTCGGCCAAGTACTTGCTGGGCGGCGTCGGTCGCTTGCAGCAGATACAAAATACCAGCTCCATGTCGTCCTCTACTGCGTCGGACGCGTGGTTGATGAGTTTACCAAAGCAGCGCGGACACGCGTTGGCGCGGCGATGGCTGTGGCTGGCCTGCAGCGCCGCAAATGGCGCGATCAACGCACTGTCGGCAGGCGGCGTTAGACGGGGTGTCGGCGATTGCGCGGGGCGCATGTTGTTGGGGGGCGTCGGGAGACTGGATGCAGCCGGCGGAGTACGCGCAGCCACATCCACAGCCTCATCAACTCTAGCGTACAGTGGAGTGGAGACGCGCATCGTCTCGTGCTTGACGCCGTCGTCGTCCGAGTCGTAGCGCTCGCTCTCGGTGTCGCTTGCGTCATTCGTCTCCATTTGGGTAATGGCGGACTTTTGAAGAGAAGGTGGAAAATTCTAGAGGGCCACTATGACATCGCTTTGTTCCACCTTGAGTGTGATGGATCTGGGACAGAATCAGACGAGGGGTCATGTTTCTGAGACCATTGTGCTGCAACAATTGGCAGAATATAACCTCTGTAGAGTGCCAAGCGATAAGTGACATCGCTCGAAGTCCTTGCACCTTCTCTCGATGGCTCGCTCAACCAGTAACACAGTGATCAAGGCAGCATCGTCTTTCGAATCCCGTGGAGACAGCGTCTGTCCTTACGTTATGCCTCATCGAAAGCGATGGCCCCATGGTGGCGAGGCAAAGGAAGGCCCTGGTTGGCATCTGATGGCCTACGAAGGCAAGGACCAAATACCAGTGCATCATGACACCTTGCTTGCACTAGACAGCACGAAGAGTTGGAACTCCCCGCTCTCTGCTGGTCTCGTTAGTGACTCCCCGCGTCCTACTAGTAGTACCGACGCCTCTTATCGCCACTCGCGCAGTCGCTCTGGCTGTCTCTCGATCGGGAGCGATACCGAGCTTGTCGCATCAGCTCGCGCTGGAGCGTGTAGCCAAATCTCTCCTGTTGGCCGCGGCCCTCTGTACTCCGACCGTCTCGATCGCGAAGGCGTGAGAGTGATCTATCCCTCCAGCGCGGTCTCCCTCCCGCGTAGTTCGTAGGGTATAGTCGTGGTGATCGTGACCGCGACCGTGCACGCCCGTGTGCAGCGCCTTGAGCAGTTTCATCGTGACGTTGCATCGTCCACTCGGAAGACGGAGAGCGTTGGCATTTGTAGTCATTCGCTGAAGCCTCACCACTTATCGATATGGGACGGTTGTTCTTAGTGGCAGGAGCGACTACGGGCCCACCGTCTCGCGATAACTTGGCGATAGACTTGCGGCATTTCTTGGACATGTGAATGCCCCTCGCATTCGCAATCACGAACTGCACTCGCACAGGCTCGAGCAGCGACTCGAGTACTAGTAGCGCCGTTTTGGTTTGAGTTTGCTCAGCGTAGAGAGCACGACGGGTCGCAAAGCACGATCTCTTGGAGAGAAGCGCTTGGGACTGGCGCTTATGAAGTCGTTTACTCGCCGTTTTCCAGCGCTGAACTCTGTACACGGCTGAAAGTCGTCTGCTGCATGGCTCCTCTTCGATCTGCAAGAGTGCGTCGCTGTCCGATGGTGCCAGCAATGCCTTGAGGGTGCCTGATATTAACTGGAGTTGGAGATTGCGTTCTTTTCGGGTCGCTTCGCAAGCGTCGTGAGACCTGCGGGGACCTTTGTGGACTGAACAGGGAAGCACGCGACACAAAGCGAGACACGTGGATGCAGCGGTGGACTCTGCATGTCGGAGTTTGGAACCACGAGCTGGCAACAGGCGCAAAACGACGGCTGGCCGGTTCCGTGTACAGTCCCCAATGGCTGCGCGCATTATTCACATACGCGGCTGGTGGTGACACGACGTTCATTGTGAGAAAAGACTGGGTGTGTGGTTGCGGACGCACCGGGAACTGACTGGAAGGCGTCGGGGTCTTGGTCTGCTTGTTGTTCGACTTTCGATTTTTCTTTGAGCTGCTCTCAGGTACTTGTTGGACAGGGATGGGCGATCGACCGTTCACAAATGCCGGCAACCACTCAGGAAGCTCCTGCTTGCGGCATCTCAGCGATCTCTGCACAAGTCTGATGACTCGAGCCCACATTTTCACCCACCTTTCGATCCGACTTCAGTGCACAGCAGCAGTTGCTTATGTAGCGCGGCCTCGAACCCCCGGAACAATGACGATTGCTCAGCGTACCAATGGCGACTCACTGCCGTGGATGTGTTGCCCTCGCGCACCGCGGCTTCTTGGTAGTGCTTTAGTCCGTTCACCCGCTTCTCGTAGTGAGCGACGTCTTGTTGGCCCGCGGTGTAACGCCCCGCAATAGCTTCATCCACGACGCGATTCGCTTGTCGGAGCCTCTGGGTGACTGCACGAACGGCCTTGGACAGCTTTTGGCACCATCTCGGATCGGGGAATCCCACCAAGTTGGCGTACGAGATAAGTGACGAATCTCGATGACGCTGGCACGTCAAACAAATCGAAAGATCGGCCTTTGACGGCTTCGGCACCATGCGCTTGCAGCAATCGCAAAACCCGGCGTTACCGAACGTTTCAGCAACAGCGGGCGCGGGCAGACTCAGGAGCACTTTACATTCTTGGCACTGCGCGGAGGAGTCGTACGCGCGAGCCATTGGGAACGATCGATCCAAGCGAGTTCATCAGCGCCACAGCCTGCGGTGGCGATGGTAAAAACTGCGACGCGAGAACCTGGTCAATCACGAGAATTCGCTGCAAATCCAACGAGACGCGTCGCTTCTCGAGCGCGACCCACGCGCTAAATAGTCTGGAGGCATCGTCCAGCGCTGCGCGGGGATCCTGAAACAATGCGCGTCGCCTGGTGGCATGTTCTTCCATCGCGGAGTGATGGAGACCATCGTGCGCATCGATTTCGACGACCCGCGGATCGTCTTGGTCCTTGATCTTGATCTTGTTCTTGCGCTGGACATTGTAAGGGTGGATGACGTTCTCTAACTTTTTACGCACCGTGGCGACTTTGTCGGCAATCCGCAAGTGGCTGGGCAGCTCAGCTTTGAGCGTGCTCAGCAACCCATCCGAGTTGCCTGCCGCACAGCAGCCACCGCACCGCTTAGCATTCTTTGCGTCGTCGCTGAGTAGTTGGAGTGGAATCGGTCGCTTGAGCAGACACAAAACAGCAGCTCTATGTCCTCGTCGAGTTGAAGTTGGTCAGACGCATGGAGGGCGTCTTGAGTGCGCCGGAGCAACGCGGACACACATTGCTGAGAGGTCGCGTTTCGCGCGGATGCAGCGTCGCACGTGGTGAGACAAACGCGCCAAGGACGCAACACCGAGCTCGCCTACCTGGAAGAGCGACTCGTCAAGGAGTACAAGGAAGCGCGAGAGGTCAAGATCGAGGGTCTCCTCGCCAACTGGGACGACAAGGACTTCCGCAAGTACAAGTGGACCATGACCACGGTCTTTCGCGAGCATGGTGTTTACGACAACGTGCATCGGCGGCTCACACGCGAGAAACTCCAAACCGCTGAAGGTTTGCTCGCTTTTGATCGGAAGGAGTGCACAATCATGCGTCTCATCGGGACCACGATTCCAACCGACAAGCTCCAGCAGATCGACCACCTTGAGGGCGAAATCTATGAGAAGCGTTCGGATCCGATGATCCGGGAGAGCGTCATTCTCAGGAAGTCGGACGAGCTCCGGGCACTGAGATGTGCGTCGGAGGGCGATGTCGAAGTTCACCTGTCGCAGATGTTCCGTCTACGCACGGAACTGGCAAGCTACGGATATGAGGTGAACGACATCAACATGAAGGCGATGATGCTGGAGAGTCTCCCAGACTCGTATGAATTTGAGCAGCTACGTGGTGTCGTTAAGTACGGTGGTAATGGTGGAACACTCAAGCCTGAGGGCCTACGCGTACTTATTGAGCAAGCCGCTGAACGACAATCCAGACGGCCAAAAAAGGAGTACGGGTGGGAACAACTCGAACGGCAACGCCACGGGTCAAGCGGGGCGTCGCGGCGGTGGGCGCGGCCAGCAGAACAATGGCGGCCGCGGTCAGCAACAAAATGGTGGAAATGGCCACCAGAATGATGGCCAAGTCGACTCCAGGCCAGCCAGAAAATGCTTCAAGTGTGGCCAGCCCGGTCATCTAAGGGCAAACTGTCCAGGAACTGGGCCAGCCAACGGCAACGGCAACGACGGAGCGCGGCAACGCCGAGCCAATTTTGTGGCCAGCGACGGAAATCGACGTGGCCAGCACGGCAGCGAAAATGGTGAGCAAGTGGGCGAGCCAGTAGTAGCCGCTGGCGTGGTGTCCGAGTCGGCGCTGCAGGCAACAAACGACGATGCGGCAGTGAGGCGCCAACGGTGGCGCAACGGAGACCACGGCAGGATCGTCGTGGTGGTGTTTCGACACTGGGTCGAACAGCCACAACGTGGGTGACAAGAGCTTGTTTGTTCTCATGGAGGAGTTCGACCCAGACAGCGTTGGTGCGAGCGTGTACGGCGTCGCGCGTGACATGCTCGCAAAGGCCTCTGGAATCGGCACTGTGAAAATTGTCACTCAAGTGGGAGACAAGGAGATTGAACTGTTTGTGGACAACGTCCTCTACGTCGAGAACGCCGATCACGGGCTGTTCTCCATGCAGATGGCTATCGAGCAGGGGTTCGAGGTCGACTTTGACCGCGCGTCATGCACGATCATTGTCAAGAAAGATGCGCAAGTGGTGATACACGCCGTGGTCGAGGAAGGCATTTGGGTTTTCGATGCCGTCGGTGTGGATCACGCTGCGCCGCCAGGCCATGGTGGCCGTAACATTGCCAACTTCACGGTTTCCGATGGGGTGGCCACGCTCGACGACTGGCATCGGCGCCTCGACCACACGAACCACCAGTATTCGCGTTTGATGATGGATCGAGCACTCGTGAAAGGCATGATGCTCAGTCGGCGCGAGCAGAAGGCGTGCGATGCCTGCCACATCGGCAAGCAAAAGCTGAAGAAGCGCAAGAAGAAACTCGACCGTGGAGTCACAGCACCCAACCAGATCGTTTACGCTGATTTACTTTTCCCGCCAAAGAACAATGGTACGACGTATACGGCAGTGTTGGTCATTATGGACGCATGGAGTCATTTCCTGACTGTACATCCGCTCAAGGACAAGTCTGCAGCCACCGTCAACAAGCTCATCTAGCAGTACGTGGTGTGGGCGGAGCGCCGCGTGTGGGCGGAACGCAGTTTTCATCAAGAACCGGATTTACTGCAAGGCGATTGACGGTTTTCCATACCAGCGCACGTTCGAAGTCGTCCCCGACATTCATCACATCCGTCCGTTCGGATGTCTCGTGTATGTGCACATTCCCGTCTCACCAGAGAAGCAGAAGCATGACCCCAACGCCATGGTGGCGTTCCTTCTCGGGTACAGAGAGGACACGGTCGACTGCCTCGTGCACATACCGAGTGAAAACACCGTGAAATTAGTGGCGGAGGTTCGAGTGCGTGAGGATATCTCGTACGGGGTCGTCATCAAGTCGATCGAGAGACTCGCAATGTCGGCGAGTGGCTACAGTTTACGGCCGAGCCTGTGGAGGACGAGAACAACAACGACGAAGTCGCGTCCGCGAGCGGCAGCGGTCACAGCATTGACCACTCCATGGGATCAGTCCAGCAGTACGATGAAGAAGACGGTCTCCGCGCGTCGGCATCGTATGAGGTCAACAGTGTCGTGCTCGACGACGACCAGGAAAATGGGGTCGATGAGACATCTGACGATGAAGAATCCAATGGGAATGACCAAGATCCTGATAGTGACGATGGATCCGACGCGGGCGACAACCAGTCTCTTTCTGCTCATCATGGATCTGAGGCGGATCCTGACGAGAATGATGGTTCAATGTCGCGTCCCAGCGATCTGACCGAAAAGTCGGCCGACGATTCGGCCGAGGGAGGCTGAGTCGCACCAGAGGCCACGCCAACAGAAGATGACGACGGCAACGAAGTCGTCCAAGAGCGCGCGGCAGCAGCAGGCCCTCGATCTGCGTCTTCCCGTGAACGCGTGATCGCCGATGCCGTCGTGGAACGAACCACTGGGCACGCGCAAGCGTGCTGCACGCGAGGACACGCCGTCCGAGATCGAGCGGAACCAAGTCGGCGTCGACACGGAAGTACGATCTACAGGTCTTCGAGAATGGTCCAAGATCCGTGCACCTGCACGATATGCAGATTACGTGCGGCTCGCCAACATGACGACTCGTATTATTGGCAAGGATGGAAAAGCGATCAGGACCAGTAACCTCAGGATCCCGAAAAACCGTCGCAAGGCGATGCGGTCCAAGTGTGCAGACTTTTGGCGAATGGCAGAGCAAGTCGAGATGGCTGCGCTCAAGGATAAAGGTGTGCTCGAGGGGCAGCGATGCCCACTGGAGCCCAGACCGTGCGAACGATGTGGGTCTACGCGGTCAAGACCGACGCTCAAGGATTCATCGTCCGGTTCAAGGCTCGACTAGTTGCTCTCGGGAACTGTCAGCGGTCAGGGATTGATTTCACGGAGACGTTTGCTGCCGTCGCGCGCATGTCATCGTTTCGCATGCTCGTCGCCACTGCAGCAGAGCTTGGGCTTCATTTGTACGGCGGCGACATCAATACGGCATATCTCAATGCGACTCTGCAGATACCACAGTATGCCCACTCGATTGAGGGATTCCCGTGCAATGATCGAGATCACGTGTACATTGCCCGAAAGGCGCTGTACGGGTGCCGCCAATCAGGACGTGAATGGAACTCCGAAATCAATGGGTGGCTCTTGGACCGAGGTTTCCTCCGGTGTGCCACTGAGCCCTGCCTGTACTACCTCATCCAGCAGGAGAATATCGTCTTCCTGCTCGTGTACGTCGACGACGTCGTCTGCGCGACGAACGATGAGACCTTCAAGTCAGCGCTGTTCGAAGATCTCGACCACGCGTACGGTCTGAAGGACCGAGGG
>JAADVC010001387.1:0-10448 GCA_023334575.1 Pythium volutum | reverse complement strand
TTCATCTTTTGGGCAACCGACCTGTTGGCCGACAGGCAAAAGTGAATTGCCACCCAAACACCATCCGTCTTTTTTGGCATCCTATCATCCAATCACAGGCAGGCTTGTTTTCGGGCGGCGCGCAACCGTTGGAATTGCTCTTAACGGCGGTCCAGTTTCACGGCACTATACGCATGGAAGTGGACGGCGTGGTCACGGAAACGCCGTTCTTTGAAGCCTGTGACAACCTGTTTCGATCCGAAGCGTTCGAGATTTTCACGACGACCATGTACGATCTCTACCAGGGCAAAACCTTTGACGAGCATTTCCAAGATCGATAGAACAAGTTCAATGACAAGATGGATCTGTCTGGAAGACACCGGTACCTCCAGACGCTCGGTCTGTCGAGGGATTCGACTGAGAAAGAGATCAAGACGGCGTACCGCGCGCTCGTGCTCCAATGGCATCCCGACAAGTACACGGGCGACGACCGAGACCATGCAAACGCCAGGTTTTTCGAGATCCAAGAGGCGTACGAAAAGCTGGTGGGATCACTGGCAGATCGTAAAAGCGAACCTCGCGGACGAGAGTCATCGGGTGAACTTTGAATGTCTCCTATACTACTCTGGTTGCGACTGCGTGGACGTGTGCTCCGGTTCTATGGCGTGTGAAGCTATTGAGGGACACCCGCGCTCGTGAAATGGAGCGTGTGCTCAGGTGAGACACAAGACACGACGGTCCAAAGTCTCCCGCTTACAATGAAATGTTTTTCTTGTTCACTAATTGAAGGATTCTATTTCAACGCAGAAGCAAGACTGAAGCATCTCTTTTCAAGATTCGGCGACATCACATTGGACCACGCCAGGCGACTTGGTCTCAGGACACCACATACTAGCTCATTCTGCCGCGAGCCCGATGCAAACACATCGCGTACGACAACTGGCTGCAAACGCGAATACCAAACCGATGACTCGTACGTCCAACCCGTAAATAGCGTCGCTTGCTGAGGATGGCGTGGAGGCACCTCAGTGCTGAGGAACGCAATCTTTTGGTTCAGAGGCAGTGCCTTCCAGCGTATTTATCGACTCATTGTCGTGCAGACGAATCGCGGCGACCACGGCGCTTCGACCAAGCTCACTATGGACGCGCTGCCAGCCGTCCTTTTTGCGATCGACGCGGTAGCACAAGGCGGCGCAAGTGCACATTCGCGTAAGCATCTCCAAGACTGCCGGCAGCATATGTGACCCGTAACCGTGCGCGCAGGGGAGCGTCAACTGAAGATCTTCGAGATGGCGACAGAGCGGGTGTTGCTTGTGGGCAAGACATTGAAAGATACGGAAATCGCGCGAGTCCTCCAGGATGTGAAAGGCGCCCAACGAGAGTCGCTTGGCGCGGCACAGCCCGTCTGCGTAACACTTGGCGAAGATACTCAGTGATGCCAACACCGTGTCTTGGCGCCCTGCCACATGTAGTTGCAGTCCGTCCAGATGCGGACACGCTTCAAGCACCGCGCGCACCCACGAGTCCGACAACGTCGCGGTAAATCCAACACGTCGTGTGATCCCGAAGTTTTGTAACAAGCGTCCCACAATACGAAGCAGCGCCAGTACCGTGTCTAACGATTCGACCGTGCACAGTACAAGGTGGCGTAGCCGCTGATTGCGGGCGACGGTGGACGGAGCGTTGTCGATTAACGCGCAGTGGCTTGTCAAGACGTCCCTGCGATGGACCCTCGCGCGACCCCACTCCAGGCACGAGTGCAACAAGCCAATCGCCAGTCGCGTCCAGCACGCAGAGGTTCGCGAGTGGTGGATCCAGTACGCGTCGGTGGGCTGTGGCCGCGGTGTCCAACGCATTCGCCGGCGGGGTGAGCCGAAACGTCGATGCGCTCACCAACATTGCCGAATTCCGATTTCGCTACTGCGAGTCATCGCGGTGGGGGGGGGACAACAGGAGGGAAAAGCACCGTGATAATGTCGCGCGCGCCACCGCGTCGAAGCCTTCATCGGGCAGCACCAAGCGGTCCAACACGAGCTTGTCGAACGCGCGCAGTGCAGCGGCAGTGTTGAAACACGCTGCGAAGATCCACTCCCACAGTCTTCGCTCCTGGACGCCCGAGGTATCCAGCACAGTGAACGCATAAATACGCCGCGTCGCTCGCGAGCAACAGCGTGAAGATGCCGTCAGTGGTTTGCGTCGACGCAAAATCCGAGAGCTCCACACGCGCATGGGCCGTGAGCACCTACGGCCCGTCATCAATGTACGCACGCGCCGTGGTCTGGTCGATCACTTCGTCCGGAAGAAATGCGAGCGATCGACAGCGCACGCCGTGCTCGACCAGACGCTGAATCGTGGACGCGTGCTGTGCGAACTATCGACGCTAGTCAATACGCATCTCGGTGATGTGGCCGAACCAGGGAAGGACACGACGAGTTCGCGCCGCCTGTCAATTTGCGCGACATGAAAGCGGTCACGCCAAGGTGCATGGACGAACCGACCGCTCCACATGAACAGAGATGGTGGAACCCGCTTAGCATGGCGATGCTCGTTTGTGTAGATTTCTATCATGGAAGACTGGACAACGACGCACTGCAGACTGGACCACGTTTTTCCAGTCTGGTAATCCGTGACGATGCCAAGAAGCTGTTGCCATCAATTTCGAGCGCGTGCGCAAATCGTACAGGTACATGTCGCAATCAAACAGCACCACGCGGATGGGAACGACAAGTACACGGGTGCGATCGTCCTCGCCGAATCGGCTCGCCAACTCGGCTCCTATCGCGACATACGCCGCCGACGTCCAGTGTTGCGCAGCACACGTAAAGACGTGTGGGCACCAGTCGATATCGATCACATTCACAGAAATTCCGAGCGTGATCGTTGTGTGCGAAGAGAGTTCGTCTAGCCACTGATGGTGCTCCGTATCAAGATTCCGCATCATCCCGATCGGCTATGTTATGCGGATCGCGCGACACCACTCGTCCACATCTACGCGCGCCAGCAGTGCCAAGAGAGCGAGTCCTTGGCAAGCGGTTTGCACGTCTGTCGACGTCTCGACCGCGTCACGGCTCCACCACCGCGCCCACACTGTACGAGCGTCTCTCTCGATGTCGTCGAGCGTATACGACACGGATTGGTCCGGCAAGAAGTCCGGCAAAAAATCTGGTTCGGCATGTCGCCCCACCTCTGCGAGCCACGGACCCAAGCGGTCGATCAACGCAGACACCATGGCGGTTGTGTCTCTAAGCTAACCCAGAGGTACCCGACCAGCAGAATGGACGTTGAAGTTGGGTGGCAGTTCTGCGTGCGAAAGGGGCGGAAATTCTCTACACCTCGTCGCAAGACCTGCGCAAGCGAAGCTTTATAGTTTCTCCTTGCAAGATCCATTTTCCGATTCCTCTCGTCTCCGCGTCGTTCTCTCCTCCCCTCTCTACCCGCCCACCATGGCTCAGTTTATCGTCGCCAAGAGCATCGCGTTTGCGTTTCCCGACAGCGCGATCAGCTGGGATATCGAGCGCGGGACGCTGCCCGACTGCCGCGTCACGGACGACGGGCTCGAGCTTTCGCAGGCAAGTGGAGTCTACGAAGTCACGCTTGAGCTACCGCATACGGCCTCTGTCGACGCGTTCGTGAGCATTGACGGCACGATCCTCAAGGAGTACCACCACGTCGGCATGGCGTTGGACAACGATCAAGTCTCGATCGTGAAGCACGTTACCAAGATCCGCGCCGGCTCGGTCGTCAGTGTCTGGGTCAAGAACAACGTCGAGGGCGTGTTCCGCGGCGCCGTGCTCACGATCCGCAAGCTGCCCGACGAGCTTTAGTGAGGGGGCAAGACCCTGCGGCATCCAAACCGCGTGCACGCATGATAAAAAAGGTCTAAAACAGATTTACTCACCGTAAAATCGTTTTCCACTCGTCTAAATCGCTTTTTTACCATTATGCAGTCGTTTCGGCCACAGCGTCTCGCAGCGTTTGGATCTGGTCCTCTTTCGTCATGGCAATGCGGCCGCGCCACTGCGTCGCGAGTCGGAGCGGCTGCTGGGCCTCGAGTGCCGCAATCAATGCGTCGGCATCGTGTGGTGCATTGAGCAGGCCGAACCAGTCGCCACTCGGGTACGCAATGCAGTTGGCGGCGTACCGGTGGCCACCAAAGTGGCTCGCGCTGTAGAGATGCAGCGGCGCCGCCGTTGAGACACGTTGGAGCCAGCGAAGCAGCTTGGGGCCGTTGCAGCCGCAGCGCTCGTCACGCGATTCGTGGGCACACACGAGAATGTGGTGACCTGGCGCGAGCGACTGGAACGAGAGGTCTCTACAGAGAAGCACAGTATCAGTACACGGAGTCGGAGCTTTTTGATCGCGTCCGGACAGGGTCACGTACAGCTCGGTGAGGATGGCGTGGACATTAGGCATGGGCTGGAGTAGCTGCGTCACGAGCAAAGGCACTGAACATTTGAAGTCAGCTAAATTTCGAGGTGTTGAGAGTCTAGCCGTTGGAAAATAAACGAACCTTGATCGAGACGGACGTCGTGGACGCGCACACCGTCAGGAAAGATGAGCAAATCGTGCTTGTTTTCGCCTTGCGCTTGTGCCGGGGCATCCTCACGCCAACAGGCAGCCGCAGGAAAGGGCGTTGCAGCAATAGTCCGGAGAGGCGAGTGCTTGGGGCTTTCACCAGCGGCCACCACGGCCTGTATGATAAATAAACATCAGTACGAGTGCATGAAGCGAGAGAACACTGTACCTTGACGTAGGTGGCAACGACATGGTCGGAAAACTCAATCTTCTTGGGCCAGCTCACGGGCGCCGAGGCCTCGGCATCCACGACGACGAGCTGCCGTGTATAATACTACAAAAAAGCACCAGATTCTCAGCATTTCATTCCCAACAGCACGTAGCGAAACCCATGGTAAAGGCTCACCTCGGTCGTGCCTTCAATACCGATGGTCGGCGCTGGCTCGGCGCGGTCCTTGCGGCGTCGCTCGCGCTGCCGTTCCTGGGCCGTGGCCGCGTCAAACGCCGGTGCCACCGCTTGGGAGAACGTACGGAGACACGCAAACGATGGACTCGTCCGCAGCGGCAAGGGCGCGCGCACACGCAGCGATTGTGTGGACACGCGAAGAAGCATTGTCGGCGGTGGCGAGAGCGTGGCCGTAGGAAATCGCAGACTGATCCCAGGCCTTGGCAAATGACGTGACGAGCTCAGTTGCTGACCATCATTCTTGGCCACCCATGGCCCCGTCAACATTCGACCAAGGCCCAGCACGATGATTCGCCAGATATCAACCATCACTCTTTTATTAATGTGGTCCACATATGTACTAAGAGAAGATACATGTAGCCATTTCGCGTTCTTTAGCGATCATGTTATCGTCACTCGCTCGCATTGTACTCATGGAGCGGCTTCGCATTTTACAGTGTACTATACTGAGAGGAAATAATGAAGTCTCTTGCGTTCCGTACAAGCGGTGAACGTTAACGTATACAGTAGTATGGGTCCTGTTCCGTATCGGATCGATGGTGATCCTGTCGTCTACTGTACTTACACCCGCAGGATCAACAGGCTTAGTACACTTAGCACACCGTGGGGCTCGTTCACGGCAACTCCAAGTACGCGTCGCATTTGATCTGCGCGTGGCCCAGCGCGATCGCCGTCTCGTCGAGCGTCAGCACGCCTAGCAGCGCTGCGACCAAGTCGATCGACCACGCGACGTGGACGAATTTGCCGCGCGCGTCACAGATTTGGAGCCCCCAGCCTGGACACGTGAGCCGCGCACCAAGCAATTTGCGCTGGATATGCTCGTGCCTCGTCTGCAGCAGGTGCGGAAACACCAGGCGAATGGTCCGTGGCGTGATCGTGATTTCGCTGTGGGTCGACTGGTGGATCGCGGCGGTGCCGTCCGGTCCGCGCACGACTTCGAGACGGTGTAAATAGACCACAAGCTCGTCGCAGACGGTCGTCCAGAGCCGCAATTGTTCAAAGTACGCGCCACGGCCACGCCTGCCGGCCATACTAATGTCGTCATCCACGACAGCGGCGAGAAACGCGGCCTGCTGCACCGCGAGCGGTTCCGCCGTGCGATCGGTGTGGAATCCGTGGCCCAAGAGCCGGTAGTACTCGATCACCGTCTGGACCGCAGCGTCATTACAAAACATGCGATCTCGCAGCGTTTGCAGTTGGTCGACTTCACGACGAAGCTGGATGACTGAGTCGTCGAGTGCGGCCGCGTGGCCACGCTGGCGATCGCGGTACCGCTGCTGGTTACGACGACACTGCTCGCGCCGCCGCTCCGTTTTCGCACGAGCCGTCTTTTCTTCATTGGCTGTGTTGCTGTTCGGATTAATTCCACTGGGCGAGTCGACTGCAGTTGCGGGTCGCGCCATCGGCAAACCTTCGTGACAAGCGGCTTCCATGGACGATACAGTAATGCTGTTCGTGGTCACAGTATCGGTCTTCGAGACGCCGTATAGAAACCTTTTTGTCACCCAAACTCGGACGACGAACTGAAATGCTCAAGTTGTCCACTGATAATGTAGTCGGTGCAACGAAATTGTTCACACTGTTTGGCAGACCACTGGTTGGGTTTCTCGTCCCGCTTGACCTTCTCCCGTCCACTTGCACATAAAACGACCATATGAGACCGTTAAATGTGTGAGAAGCGGCTCTGATAAACTGCTAGCCAATCCGATCCTGACAAACAAAAAGCGCATTTGGGAGACATTGCCTGGTCGCTGCTTCTCCTGTCATATACTACCGTACTGGCTTGACGCAGAGGCTTTTCCGAAAGCCCCGGTGATAAGATTCGTGACCACTGCTGGTTGACTCACGCACTCGGACGAACCGCCACGTGTGTACGTGCTTGCTGTATGCTCAACCCCCTCCCATAGTGTCGACAGGCTCGTGCAGTCTCTCTGGGCACTTCTAGGACGTTGTGGGAAAAGTATTGCACCCTCGCCCACATGGCTGAGGCACACGCTTGACACAATTATTGTGTGCTGTTGAACCCAATTATTGGAAGCCACCGATATTAACCGGTTCGTATCCAATATATTCAAGGGAATATTGCAAAAGGTGATACAAATCAAAAACTTGCGCAAAAGGTGATACAAATGTGCAAGAAAGGGCCAATTTCAGCCATTTTCACTTATTGATGTCTAGGAGCCCTGATTGAGGCTTCATCTCCAGCGCTCCACAAGCTTCTAGCGGCCTCAAGACACGATGAGTGGTTCTATCATTTGTGCTTTACACGTAGCTATGGCTAAGCTTCCATGGGTCTTGCTTAGGAAGCTGCACGAGCGGACGGAAAACAAGAAAAATGACGAGTCGTCGTGTATCACCTTTTGCGCAAGTTTTTGATTTGTATCACCTTTTGCAGTATTCCCTATATTCAACCTTGTAGCTCTGTTGGTGTCCCATGGGACGAAAAGCTCCGAGAAACAAAGACCCCACATCACCAAAGAACACCACCAATGACACCGAGCAAGACGGTGCTGCTGCCGCTCACAAAGTGCGCGACACTCCAGGCAACGCTGCTGCAGGCCGTGGCGGCACATGGCTCGTCTCACGGGACCAACGCATCGCATTCCGCATTGCACGTTCGCCAGACCTGCCCGTGGCCGAGCAGCTCGCTGTGCAGCGCCTACGCCAGACCCACGCATCGCTGTTCTCCGAGGCGTCCGACTTTGTCGTCGACTTTGCCAAGCCCGCTGACGTCCGTGAAGCCATGGACGGTTGTCGTGGTGTCGTCGTCGCGACGGCGCTCAGCAACGACCATGCATTCGACATGGAGATGAACATGGTCGAGGCCGCACGCGCGAGCGGCTCGGTCCAGGACGTACTCAAGGTCTCGTGTCCGCAGGGCATTCTCGGCGAGAATAGCAGTGTCGCAATCGGTGCACAGCACTGGCACATTGAGCAGCGCGTCAAGCAATTGCGGTTCGAAGGCCGCGTCCAATTTGTGCGTGCCAACACGCTAATGGACACACTCTTGCAGGGCAAATTGTTGGACATGATTTGCGGCCGCGCGCTGTCCGTGTCGGTCCAGCACGGTCGTGTCGCGATGGTACATCCGCTAGATGTCGCCGACGTGCTGCGTGTGCTGCTGCACAAAACGGTAAACGCCATGGGTGTTCCCGAAACCTACGACGTGACTGGTCCCGAGGCCTTGTCCTTTCAAGAGATCGCCGACCAGCTCAGCACTGGCATTGGCCAGCGCGTGACGTACTCGTACTTTCCACTATGGGCTGTGCAGCCGTCCATGTGGATCCGCGGCGACCGGCCCGAAGCGATTGCGCGTGAGATCCAAATGGCGCGCGCGATCGAAGCCGGCGCTGAGCGGGACGTGTTGACGACCGTCGAAGACATTGTGGCCAGGCAGCCGCACACGCTGCGCCAGTTTATCAAGGAGCACGACGGTTCGTGGCCGCTGCGTGCCTACAAATAATAGGGTCTAGGCTTCCACCACTGTGGGTGGAATACTACGTAGTCTCATATTAGGCGACCGAAAAAGGCATTAAATACTCTACCGGAACTTTATTCATGCTCCGCTGCGTTTAAGCATCCTGGACTGACGTGGCCGTGAGAGGCGAGCATTGGCCACTGTTCCTATACTTCAAGTATGTGGGAGTCCGTGTGCAATTCTTTCATCGCGAGGGGTACTGTACTGGCCGCCATTAACTGGCGGCACGGGCGAGGCGACCATACCCGGCTTCATTGCTGAGTCAACGAGACTGCATCTAATGTGTATCGTATTGCTTCGGCATACTAGTACTCTACAGCGAGTTTCCAGAAAACGCAGACCGCGATGATGCTCGTTCAGTTTATGTGCGAGTCGTCGACGGCCAGCGACGAGTGTGGTGGGGACGAGAAGAGGACAGCAAGTCGTAAGCCGTTTTCTCTTCCTGTCGCTTCATCACGCGACAAAGGCCACGCGCCCAACAGACCAACGAACACGACCGAACACGGTGGGCTGGACTATTAACTCGATTCACTGAAATTTTCAACCGTCCCGACAACGGTCATTCGACATTGCGATACCCCTCTGTTAACGCGACTGTAGTCTTGCAGCAACATCTCATGGACAATCCTCGCAGCGAAGGCTCGCCGCCGACGCGTCCCTCGGTGGATGCACCCAACGCCAATGGAACCAGCGCGACCAAGAACACTCCCAATCAGCACGCGTCATCACGCCCCAAGACTGAGCGGCGACGCGAACAGTGTCGTCGCAACCAGCAGCGATACCGCGATCGGCAGCGCGACCACGAGACCGAACTCATCGCGAACGTCGACCAGCTACGACGCCAAGTCGATCGCTTGCGCGCGCAGCGGTTGCGCGAGCAGCACCAAATGCTGCAGGAGCGGAGCTTGAGTAGCAGCGACTCGGCGGTCCAGACCATCGTCGAGTACTACCGCCTTTTGCGCTACGGGTTCCAAGACCATCGCATAGGGACGCCCCTGGCATCGCAGCAAGTCGCGTTTCTCCAAGCTGTCGTGGACGACAACGTCTGCATGGGTGACGCGCGCGGTCGCGACGTGTTTCTCGACCAGCTTCGGCTCTGGGCGACCATACACGATGGTTTTGTCATGCACTTGCATCGCGTCGACGTGATCCACGGCCCAGACCACACGACGGCGATCCACCAGGACGTGCAGAGCGAGCTCACAATCTCGCTGCGGTCCATTCGCCACATCTTCCCGCACCTGCTGCAGGCGAGATACCAGGCGATCACATGGAAGCTGCTTGGCGCACGGCTCACGTGTCCGAGCTGGGGGCTCCAAATCTGTGACGCGCGCGGCAAGATCATCCATGTCGCGTGGTCAATCGACTTGGTCGCGGCACTGCAGCGCGTGCTGACGCTCGAGGAGACTGCAATTGCTCTGGGCCACGCGCAGATCAAACGTGACGCCTATTTGCTGCTGCAGTGAATGACGGGCGTGTCCTCGCTCGGCCGCGCGGGGAGTAGGATTTTGTATCGTAATCGAATGTGAAATAGGCCCATCCGGCTTGTGCACAGGAATGTGGAATGTGGGGCTGGTGAACGTTGCTCGTAGTATAATAACGCAAGGCCACAACTGGTATTGTCGGATGATCCACAAACGCTCCGTGTCGTACAGCGAGATGTCGTACGCTGGCCACACTGGCCCCGTGCACTAGATCTTGGTCTCGCCGTTCTCGTCGGATCTCTATTTGTCGTGCTCAACCGACTGGATCGTCAAGCTGTGGCACCAAGGTGACCAGAACGAGGCGTCCAACTTATACTCGGTCGACTTGCAGCATGCTATGCTGGAGATTTCATGGTGCCCACGCGACGCGACCATCTTTGACGCGGTCACCGAGGATGGCCGCATCGAGATTTGGGACTTGCAGCACTCGAGCCTGGATCCCATCATCACGCACTACCCCCGAAAAATTTGCACCAGCGACTCGTCCGTGCCCAGGGATTAATTGAGCGAGCTTAGCTGCGGCTGG
>JAADVC010001386.1:0-10451 GCA_023334575.1 Pythium volutum | reverse complement strand
TGGTACGGGCACTGGCCTGTCGGCGTTGACCAAGAGCTCGATGGTCGTTGGGCCTGTCGTGATTGTCGCGGTGGTCGCGGCGCTGGTGCTGCGTCGCCGTCGCGCGGGCACGGCCAGTGAAAATGCGCCATTGTTGCGTCCGTAAACGAGTGCGAGTCGAGATTGGAGTAGAGACCATCAGACGTCATGAACATCAAGTGAATTGGCGTGAGACTTTTGCGAATATCAATAGCAACCGCTACGTAGTAGTACTACGTAGTATTGGAGCTATTGAAGTTGCCATAGACGTTTCTGCTTTCTCTGTTAGGTACAGCAGCGGATGCATTACGCCACATTGATGTTGGTCGAAAGCAGCGCGTGGAATCTAATCACATACGCTAGTTCCTAACTACTGCAGAGCACACTCAGAATCGCGTCGCCTAGAACGGGTAGCAGACGCATCCCACCCACCCCATCCGTTCGTACCTACAAGAGCGGCGTGGTCTCGTTCGCCTGCGCACCATGGAGCGCGCTGCGGCGACGCAGAATGAAGAAGGCGGCGATGGCGGCGATGGCCAGCGGCACCAGCACGGCCGCGACGACCAAGTTGGACAGCACGCGCCCCAACGTTGGGAAAAAGTCGTCATAGTCGTCGTGTTCCAGCACCATGGGCGGCTCGGGGCCGAGCGCCATGCACTTGGACTTGGCGACGGTCGCGTACCACGTGGCCGCTGGACGCGGGATGCGCTGCAGATCCGTGGGCTTGGGCTCGTAGCCGTTCTTTGTGCCGGTCTCGGACGTAAAGTTGACATAGTAGAGCCCAAAGCGCGGCTTGAATGATCCCCACTCGTAATTGTCCACAAACGACCACGCCGTGTACCCAATGATCGGGATCTTTTCCTCCGTGATGGCAATATGGACCTTTTCGAGGTACCGCTGAAAGTACCAGAGCTGGTCCTGGTTGTCAATCTCGTCGTTGCCGCACCAGCCATTCTCCGTGAGCAAAATGGGTGCCGTCTTGTCCTGCTTGTGCATCCAGCGGATCGTATCCAAGTAGCCCTGTGGGAATCCAGTGAACCAGTCGCAAAGCAACTCGCCCTTCTTGTCTTTGCTTGCGTGACGTGCACCGCGCGGCAGCCGCGAATCGTCGACCCCCAAATCCTTGTCCCAGCCGAGCATTTGCTTGGCGCACTTGGCGCGCGAGTGCGGCGACGTGCAGTCCACGACCGTCTTGGACGAGTAGTGGTTGAGCATGAGCACGTCGTAGGATCCCTTGACGACCGCGACCTCGTCGGCCGTGAATGTCGGGAGCCGCGCGCCGACGCGCTCGCGCATGACCGTGGGGTAGTCACCGGAAACGATCGGCGTGAGGAACCAGCCAAGCGCAAACTGCATCTTGCGCTCGGCGGCGGCCACGTCCGAGGCGTCGTTCGAATCCAGCGGGTACGAGTAGTCGGCGTTGAGCACAATGCCAATCTTGGCCTCTTTGTGGATCACGTCCGACGTCTTGCGTGCGCGGAACCGCTCGACCGCGCGGCCGTGCGAGAGCAGCACATTGTGGGCGGCAGTGTAGGCGTTGGTCGCCGACTTTTTAAAGCCCGGCGCCTTGATGCCGTTGCCGTACCCCTGTGTCGCAAACGTCCAGGGCTCGTTAAAGGTCGTCCAGTAGTCAATCTTGCTGCCAAACTCGGTAAACATGAGATCGGCGTACTCGACAAAGTGGTCGGCAATGTCCTTGTTGAGCCACCCGGGCGGCGAGAGCTGCGTGTGCAGTTCACTGGGCAAATCCCAGTGGTACAGCGTCATGATCGGAACCACGTTCTTGGCGCGGAGCGTGTCAACGACGTCGTGGTAAAAGGCAATGCCCGCGGCGTTGGGCGTCATGCGCTTAGTCGCATTGTCCCAGCGCATGACGCGCGACCACGAGACCGAGAAGCGGAACGAGCCGAGTCCCGTGTCGACCATGAGGTCAATGTCGGCCTTGTACCGGTGGACAAAGTCGTCGGCGACGTTGGCGCATTCATAGTCCTTGTTCTCGCGGCAAAAGTCGTCCCAAATAGACGGCGTGCGGCCCGTGGCGTTCCATCCGCCCTCGACTTGGTACGCGGCCGTGGCCGAGCCAAAGAGGAAGTCGTCGGGGAAGCAGCGCTGCGTCGTGTTGGTAGGAGTACCCACATCCATCGAAGAGGAGGAGGAGGAGGAGGAGGCGGCCGTGGCCATGGTGACGGCGGAGGTAAGCGCCAGTACCGCGAACGCGACCGACATGCGCAACATGGAGAGACGCATGCGATGGAAGAGCCGAGGACAGACGAGCGGCGGAGACGGCGGATTCGCGAATGCAGTCGATGGAGACTGGCAAGCGGAGCAGAGGGGACGGAGGAGCGGGGGGGGGGTGGAGGTAGAGGGGAGAGAAGAGGAGGGGGACGGCGGTGAGTGGCGGAGCGTGGATTCGTCCGCCGGTTTCACGGTCCAGAAGTCATCCGCGCGACGAAATTTTGAAAATTCCGAAAGATGTGCGGGAGCTTCAAGTGACTGCGCAACCTTCGCGCGACCTGCGTGCAACCCGACACAGCTGTCCTATTGTAGGCTTGGCTCGCTCCCTATATTAGGTGTTCGGCTCATTCTCACGCGCACACAGCACAATCTACGGACAGCAAGAATGGCGACACCTCGGCCTCGGCGCCGCGCGCTGCTGGCGCTGCTCTGGGTCGCAGCCGTCCATGCAGTCGCGCTCTTCCTCTTTGCAACGGGCTTCTTTCTTACGCGGTTCGAAGTGCCCGACGTCAGCGACTGCCGCGTGCTGCCGCAGGAGCACCACCACACTCCTCCCCACTTGCGGACGGCCGATGAAGACGCGAACCACAGCGAGAGCTGCTGGATGCCGCGCCGCTTCCGCCGCGTCGTGTTTGTCGTGGTCGATGCGCTGCGGTTCGACTTTGTGCAGTCCGCCGGATCCGCTTCATCTTCGTCGTCGTCCTCCTTTTATTTGAACCACCTGCCCATTCTCAACGCGACGCTCCACACACAACCGTCGCACTCCCTGCTGCTCAAGTTTGTCGCCGACGCGCCGACCATGACGATGCAGCGCCTCAAGGGACTCACGACCGGCGGACTGCCCACGTTTCTCGACATCAAGGACAATATGGCGAGCAGCGAGATCACTGAAGACAATCTGCTCTTGCAAATGAACCGCGCCCAGCGGCCAGTCGTGTTCATGGGCGACGACACGTGGGACGCGCTCTACCGCCACGCGTTCACGCGAAAGTACGCATTTGACTCGTTCAACGTCAAGGACCTCCACAGCGTCGACCGCGGCGTCTTGCGCCATCTCTTCCCCGAGCTGCAACGCCACGATGACTGGGAGTTGCTCATTGCGCACTTTCTCGGGGTCGACCACGTCGGCCACACGCACGGCCCCAGCAGTCCGTTCATGGCCGAGAAACTGGACGAAATGAACGACGTACTCTCACGGCTCTTGCAGGAGCTTGCCGACCACCATGACGACACGCTGCTCTTGGTCATGGGCGACCACGGCATGTCGTCGGACGGCAACCACGGCGGCGCGAGCGACGACGAGACGGGTGCGGCGCTCTTTGTGTACAGCAAGCAGCCTCTTGTCGACCACGCGCAGGCTGCGGGGGCATGGCCCCATGAAGTGCCGCAGGTCGATCTCGTCCCGACAGTGGCGCTGCTCGCAGGTCTCCCGATCCCGTTTGGCAGTCTCGGTGCCGTGATTCCGCAATTGTTTCCAGACCGCGACGCGCTCGTCGAGGCGCTGCGCCTGAATGTAGCTCAAGTGCGACGCTATCTGCTCACGTACTCGGCCGCGTCCAAGCTGCCGCAGAGCGAGCTCGACCACTTGGAGCGTCTCCATGAAACGCTCATTCTGCTAGAGGACACGCACGCCGTCAGCCGAGACCAACGGGACGCTCTCGTGGCCGCGCACCGCGTGTATCTGAGCGAGGCACTCGCACTCGGCCGGTCGATCTGGACGCAGTTTGATCTGCGCGGCATGGGCTGGGGCATCGCGCTGCTGCTCGCTGGCCAAGCTCTGGTCGTATGGCATCTCGTGGGGGATCCCATGACGGCGAGTCGAGAGGCGACGGTGGGGGCTCTATGCGGTGTGATGCTTGGTGTCGTCGTGCCGCCGGCCGTTGGGTTCTTGCCAAGGGCGCTGCTGGCACGCACGCTCGCGCTTGCCGCACTAGGCAGTTGTGCTGCCCCGGCAATTGTTCGTATGACGAAGGCTTCCTCCGCCGTCCCCGTCCGCTGGATTACCCGCCACTCCGTCTCCATGTCGAGTGCATCGCTAGTGGCGTTCGTGACGGTGCTTCTCCACACGCTCGCGCTGCTTTCCAACAGCTACATTGTCGCCGAAGCCCGCGTCATGCAATTCCTCACGGCCACAGTCGGCTGCTTCCTCGTCTGGACAGCACAACGCCATGGCTCGACGTCGGCCGTCACGGCCGCTCTGGTCTTTCTCATTGTGTCACGCATCGTGAGCGCCATGGATCCGCCTCATATCATTCAGTCGGCGACCAGCACGACGCGCACATGGGCGCCGCTGGCGCTGCTGCTCGGTGGCTTTATGTTCCAGGAACGCTCACGTCTCCAGCGTCCATCCCTGCGGGACGCTGTCTCACTAGTCGTTGTCGTGTGGGCCACCGCCGCGTGCGCTGCCTACTGGTACTGGTCGCCCATCGCTTCGGCGCTGTGGCGACTCTGGCTGCCGCGGTCCGTGTTTCTGGTGGCCATTGGATCCCTCGCGCTTCAAGCCCAATCGGCGTGGTCCACATCCACCACCACCAACAACAACACGCTCAAGCCGCAGCTGCTGCTATTGGTGCTCGCGTATGCGCTCGTGCTGGGTCCGACGTCGCCACTCACGGTGCTCTGTCTCGTGCTTCAGCACGCGAGCTTCGCCCGCGTCGCTCGGCTCTGCCCGGGCTATCAAGCCCCACTGCCGCTCGCGTGGGTCTGGCTCTGGTGCGCGGCGTGCTATCAGTCGTTCTTTACGACGGGCCACCAAAACACGTTTTCCAGTCTCCAAAACGCCGCAGCGTTTGTCGGACTCGACGACTTTCGCTTCTACTGGGCCGGCGTGCTGCTGGGCTTCAACACGTTTGGCCAATACGCACTGGCGCTGCTCGCACTGGCGTCGCTGCCAGGGTCGCCGCCACAGCCGCAGTGGTCACTGCTGGCGGTCGTCGCCTACTTTGCGCTGAACGCGCTCGTGTCCACAGCGTTCGTAGCACTGCAGCGGCGCCACCTCATGGTATGGGCCATCTTCGCGCCCAAGTTCATCTTTGACGGCACGACGCTGCTGGTCGTGGAGCTGCTCGCGCTGGGTTCCCTCGCAATAGTGCCACTGAAGTCTCCCAGAACGCATACACCACAAAAATAGAAGCGCGTGGTTAAGATGATGCAATCATCAAACACCTGCCACATTTGATATTTGGATTTCCCCTCCATCTCTCAAAATGCCGGCCGCACCAAAGGACAAGGACGACGGCGCTGGCGGCAGCGGCTTCCGCGTGGGGCAGGTGCTGTTAGCGAAATGGATGGGCCAGACCGAGCGCACTTGCGTCGTCATCGACCGCAGTACGTTTCCCCCCGCAGTGTCGCTCAGAAGAAGAAGACGCCAAAACTGATTACACTCTCTCTGTCTCCCTCAAGAGGCCATTTCGAACGACAAGTTCAAGTACTATGTCCACTGGCATGACGTGCGTAGTAGTATGGGGTAGTAGGCTTTGTAGACGACACGATGACTAAGGCTGATGCATGATGCGTGTAGTTTAACCGCCGCATGGACGAGTGGATCGGCGAGAGCGAAGTCATTCGCGAAGGCACTGACGAAGGTGCGGACGCTTCTTCCCCCAAAATGATGTGAATGGGAACTTCTAATGGATCTTTCTCTGTTTTTACAGAGACCAAGCGGCTCCAGGAGAAGCATGGACACAAGGAGAAGGCGCCGCCCGCCGACGCTACCGCCGCCAACACGGCCGCCAACGCTGGGGGCAAGGCTGGTGGTGGCGGCAAAGCCGGCGGCGCGTCGACTGGTGGTGCTTCTGCCGTGGCCACAGAGGAGCCCGTCAAGCGCACGCGCGGCCAAAAGCGCAAGAGCCACAGTGACAAGACAGACGACGGCGGCGCCCACGACGATGGCTTTGCGTCGCCCGACGAGCACGACGAACACGAAGGCATGGACGCCGCCAGTATCCGCGAGCACGAAGAAGTGACCAAGGTCAAGAACGTGCGGTTTGTCGAGATGGGTCGTTTCCGCATGGCCGCGTGGTACTTTTCGCCCTTTCCCAAAGAGTTTTTCCCCGACGGACAGATTGACTGCGTACGTGAATAGCTTCATGATGGTTCATACTGGTGGTTCAAACTCATGGGGTTATGTGACCGTAGCTCTACTTTTGTGAGTTTTGCATGGGCTTCTTTTGCCACAAGCGTGAGCTCACGCACCACCAGCAGCGCCGGGCCTGCGCACGGGTTCGTGAAACCCTCGTAGATCCTAATGAGACTGGATGAAAGCGACTGACGATTGGTCTGTATGCGTAGCATCCACCGGGCAACGAGATCTACCGCCATGACAACCTGAGTGTTTTTGAAGTCGACGGCGCCGTGTCCAAGACGTACTGCCAGAACCTCTGCTACTTTGCCAAGTAGGTCATGACCACCATCGAAATTGCGGAAAGAGAAAAAAAAAATCTGACAAGTTCATTCTCCCCCATGCACAGACTTTTTCTCGACCACAAGACGCTCTACTATGACGTCGATCCGTTCCTGTTCTACCTCATTTGCGAGGTCGACGCGCGCGGCTTCCACCCCGTGGGCTACTTTTCCAAGGAAAAGTACTCGGAGCTCGGGTACAATCTCGCGTGCATTCTCACGTTCCCATGCCACCAGCGCAAGGGCCACGGCAATTTCATCATTCAGTTTTCCTACGAGCTGAGCAAGAAAGAGGAAAAAGTGGGCTCTCCGGAAAAACCGCTTTCAGATCTCGGGCTCGTGAGCTACCGCAGCTACTGGACTAAGGAGCTGCTCAAGATCCTCAAGGACTATCCGGAAAAGGAAGTCTCCATCATGGAGCTCACGCGGGTGCGTCGACAGCTTGTGCATTATCTAGTGTTTTGTTTAGTGGTCTCACTTGTTGACTGGATGGGATGGTACACTTTCTTACTTAGATGACGTCGATCAAGAATGAGGACATTATCTCGACGCTCCAGTACCTCAACATGATCAAGTATTTCAACGGCCAGTACGTCTTCGTCGTGCCCAAGCAGATCCTCGACGAGCAGCTCTTGAAAGTGACGAAGAAAGGACCGCAGGTCCTCCCTGAGAAGCTCCACTGGGCACCGCTGCATTTGGATATCAAGAGAGACAAGTGGTCGCTCAAGTCCAAGAGCGCCGACAAGGAAGACTGAGGAGACTGAGCGGACGGAGAGGAGGTGTTCATATTGTTCACAGTGGATGCATAATATATATCGGCGGCCTTGCATCTCGGCGGCGTGTTTGTTGTTGTTGGGGAAGAGGTCAGAGAGGAGGGGGAGGGGAGGATGTCTATACGAGTGAGATGGGTGTCTTCGAATGGCGGTGTGGAGATGGAGCGCCAAGAGGAGATCGGGAGGAGAGGGGCAAGGGGTGACAACGGGGGACAGAGTGGATGACGACACTTGAGGACGGCGGACGTGCGGAGGAAATGGAAGAGCAGACGAAGCGCCTTCAATTCCCCGTGCGTCACACAACAAAACTGGAAACGAAACAAAACGGCGACTGGCGAGACGACAACTCACGCTCCAACTACACAGATACGGGCAGACGGAGGGCAGCTCAGTGCTTCGCTCACTGCGAGACGCTGGGCGGCGGCGGCGGCGCGTTCGCGAGCGCCTTGGCGACGGCGTTCTGGAACTCTTGCTTTTGCTCCGCGGCCATTTCGCTCTGCACTGTCGCGAGCAGCTCGTCGAGCACGACGCCGGGCACTTGGGCCATGCACGCGACGTGGTGCCACTCCATGAGCATGAAGCCTTCGACGTGGATAAACATGAGTCCGAGCTGCCAGTCGCCGCGCGCAATGGCGGCGCTGCACACTTGGCACGTGGTGGTCTCCGTGGGCGCCATGCGCGCGACGGCTTCGTCGCAGCGGCTCCAAGCCGAGCGGCGTCGCGTGAGCTGCGGTGGCGCGTCCATGACGAGGAGATCAATGTCGCTCGAGGACATGGCCGTTGGTCGTGGGTGAGCCGAGGAAGGGAGGAACAGAGGAGGAGGTCCGAAGGCGGAGTGGAGCGGCTCACGACTGGTGGAGGAGGAGGAGAGGAGCGTTGGTCTGCTCGTGAGTGTGGACGCGGTGGAGAAGAGGCGGTGGATTCGCAAGTGGGAGGAGCGGAGCGGCGCACTCGACGAGCACACGATACGAACGAAAAGCCGGCGCCACGAAGGGAGGAGCACAAGGGGAGCGGAGCGGAGAGCACCTCTTCGCCCTGTCTGTCGAGTCGTCGTCGTCGGGGGCAGGGCAGCGTGTTGGGTGGATAACGAAGACAAAACCGTGATGAGCTTGATATTGACAAAGCCAATGTGCCGGAACAGTTCTTTCGCCGCGGATTGTTCTCCGCTGCAATGTCGCCTGGCGTTGCCCAGGCCATGTGGCGCGCTCTCTTACATGGCCCGCAGGCGCCGTCCGCGCGGCCATGCAACGTGCCCTCGTGTATAAGACCGTTCACGATGTGGACAACAGCTGGTGCGACTTATCTTTCCTCAAGCCAGCTGGGGCGTCGAATATGACGCTGCCACGTTCAATCCGCACCCGGCCATGCGGACGCGCTGGTCACTTGGCGGGTCCACACCCACATCCACACAGCGTCCACACCATGCTCTTACAGAGAGAGCACGGCCGCGTCCTATCATCCCATCACTTGAAGCGGTGGGGGATCAGATTCACTGATGTCTCGGCAAGTCAGCAAAAGTCTGAGTTCTGAACTCTTCGCTTCAACAAACGTCTCGCTAGAAAGAAGAAGAAAAAAGGCAACGTAGTGGTCGGCGCGAAATGGTCAAACGGGGCTTCCACGCCTTTGCTTCATCCGTTCGCAGGTGCAAGACCTCCCAGAGTTTCCTCATACTACGTAGTGTTGTACTGTACGCGGGAGATAGAGTTTCTAACAGTGAGTGAATAGTACGTGGGACAGGGTCCTGAGTCGTTTCACTATGTGCACTCGCCTCCCACGAGCCCCGGGTTAGGGGAGCATTCATTCTCGGGGAAGTGGGCTCTATCTAAATCAGTGAGCCCAGATTGTGCTGATCATGGGCTCTCCCCGATTAATTCCGAATTTCGAGAGCCCACAGAGCCCAAACGACCTTTCGTACGAGCCTGAAAAAGCGCCTTTCCCATTGGACTCGAAGCTCTCAACTGAAGCTCGAATGAGGTCGATATTGATTGGTCAAAATGGGTCGGCAAACTTCGGTAGTTTCCATGATGTGGCGAAATATTTCGTTCATGTGGACGAAAGGACACTGAAAGCTCATTGCCAACGTGAATGAGATTGGTCGGGTGCCGTCGCGCTGGTCGACGCCGTGACCGACAAGTCCATGATGATCGAAATTGACGGCAATATGATTTCCAGAGACGGCGCCACCAAGATTGAGGCGTTGCTCGAGCGCAAGAACGAACGCAGTGTACTTGATTGCTGGATGAAAATGACGACGACGGAGGAGGAAGAATAAGAGTAGGTTGCCCCTCCGCGCAGCTCTGTCGATGAGCTCACGGCGCAGCCGGAAAAGTTGCTCGTCATTGCCGAGGAATAGATCCCAACGACGCGTCCACTGCTTGCATTCAGAATGCGCAGCGCGAGGTCGTCGACACTGCGTGTGCCAAGGTGTTGCTGCTCGAGGCCGACGTGGACCCCGCGGCCACGACGCCGCTCTGTTTCACGGCCATTACACTACGTGTGAAGAGCTACATACACGGACGACGGCGCCCTCATGATCGCCGACGGTCTCCTCTCACGTCGCGCCAAGGACGTGCTCAAAGTCGTGGACCTTGCCGACGTGATTGCCGGCCGCCATTATTACGTGTGCTCGCGGTCCTGTCGAAAGCTTTGCGAGGCCACGTGCTGGACGAGATTGATTTGACCGACAATGCGCTGGGCGAAAAGGGAGTCCGCGCTGCTTTGATTTACTGATCCCACAGCCGTTCTGCAACAATGGCATGTCGGCTGCGGCCGCGTCGGTGATCGCCCACGAGGCCATGCTCCAGAACGACAAGCACGTCGTCGCCGCTCGAAGAATTCCAGTTTTACAACAATATAAGCGGTCACGACGACGCCGGCGCGATCGCCCAAGTGCTCTCGCAGTGCACGAACCTGCGTGTGTTCCGCTACGCGAGTGCGAGTGCGAGTGCGCGTGCCAGTCCGGCCACGAGTGAAGTGCTGGCCCGCGCAGTGGGCACCCATCTTACTAAGGTGACGTCACTGGAT
>JAADVC010001385.1:0-10458 GCA_023334575.1 Pythium volutum | reverse complement strand
CTGTACATCGATCCACCAGTCGCGCACCTCGCGCCCGATCCGCACAGCGTGCGTATCGTCGCGGTCCGGGTCGCTGAACGAGCAGCGCTTGGCGACACGTACAAAGTAGGGCTTGAGAAAGTCCCACTGCGCGTGCATCGTGGGCACGTACGGCTCGTGGGCGTGGCCAGCAATGTCGTCGTCCATTATCGGCATGTACTCGCGGACGAGCGGTTGGACGGCGTTGTCGCTCTTGTTGCTTTGTGCTGGTTGTCGTTTGCCTGGGGGCCGTGGAGATGACGGAATGGCGGAATGGCGGGAAGGAGCGGAAGGGAGGGACGAATGCGCGGGAGTCACCGCACCATTAGTGGGAGCCCCCGGGACTGTATTTATCAGTCGAATCAGATCTGAGATCTCTCGCTATACCTAGAAGAAAGGCGAGCGGCCGGGTCTTTTCACACGGCAACAGAATGGCCGTTTGTTTGAAGCTGTTTACCGTTGCGATACTCCCATGTGCCAGACGGATCGAGCGAGGGGGGTGAGCTGGCGGTATATTGCCGCATCGGTTCGTGCTCTTTCCCGAGGGATGAGTTTTAAAGAAAGCGAAAAGCAGTTCATAGTCACACGTGAATCCTTACTTTACTACGAACCCATGCGCTCTTGTCTACTTTCTATCGCCGTGGAGAGGGGGAGGCAGCGTCGATGCCACATTGACTCGAACACCAGCGAGTCAGTTCGACTCAACCTCGGTCGACCGCCGACCCAGAACAGACTGACGATGCCCCAGAGCCGACTTTGACAGAGTTTACGCCGATAACCCGTGAGAGCTTTTCAATTCTTCGATCGTACGATCGCGCTGAGCAGCGGCACCATTTATCATCATCATTATTTATCATCCAGATGTTCCCATGATCCCAAGTCACTATCGCAAACGCACCGTTTCGATTTCGCGCTCGTACTTGGCCGCGAACCGCTTGAATTTGCTACTCCAAGCGCTGTATTCACATCATGTGGAAGCACGCACCAGAATTTCCCTCGGACTAGCAATCACTCACCTGAATGGTCTCGTCCTGCATGGTGAGCCGATCTTCCAGTTCTTGGCACTTGCGCTGCGCCATCTCGAGCGCGCGCATGGGCAAGATCGACGACGACGACGACGAACCACCGCGTGCGGCCGACGCTGGCTTGTCCGAGTCGCTGGGGCTGTTGGCATCATGCTGCTGTGCACCAGTTCCACCACGCGAGGGCGAGACACGCGACGGTGGCGAGTGCGACAGCTCCGACATGTCCATGGCATTGGTCGCGACCAGCCGCTGGTGGGTCGTGCGTACTTCTTCTGCCAACGCCTCGCGCTGGTCGACGAGCTGCTCCATGGTCGCATCATTTGCTGCGATTTGCTGGCGCAACGACGCGACGAGCTCCTCCAAGCGGCGGCGCTGCGTCATCTCCAATTGCAGTTTCTCTTGAAGCGATTTGGCTTCAAACTGGGCGTTGCTGGCTTTCGCCTCCAAATGCACAATGCGCTGAGCGACGGCCGCGGTCTGTGCCTGTGCACCGTACCGCTGCGCCGAGATCTCCTGCGCGACCTGGCGCTGCGTGTCCAGTTCGCTGCGCAACGACTCGTACTTGTGGTCCGTCTCGCGAAGCACGTCTTCGTTGGTCCGTAGCTTCTCCGTGAGAAAACTGAGCTGGTCGCGGTACGCACCACACTCGGTCGAGAGCGTCGCGTTCTTTTGCCGCAGCACTTCGATCTCATTCGTGAGTGAGGAGAGCTGACTGCGCAGCGACTCGTTGACGGCCGTGAGTTCATCACCTATCTCTCCAGCCTGCGCTAACGCCTTTTGTGTGCCTTCACTCTCCTGAATCAACGAGCGGTACGTCTGCTGCAGATCCTCGAGTTCGACGTGGAGAATGTCGCGGTCCTTTTCGACTTCTCGGAGCTTGCTTTTCAGCGTTGCACTCGACTGGTCGCCGCGCTGGGATGTAAACTGCAGACGCGTGCACTCTTCACTCAGCGCCTGGTTCTCGATCGTCATGTTTTCCAGATCCTGCGCGAGCGCACGCAGCTCGGCGTCACCCATGGCCTTGGCGTGGCGCACATTCTCAAGCTCCTGGTCCAGCTGATGACTGCGCTGCTCTAGTTCCTTTGCCTTGCTTTCGGCGTCACGGAGCTGCTCGACCAATTGGGCCATGCGTTCTTGATGGGTTCTCATAGATAAGTCTCCCTCTTGACTTTCCCGTTGGAGCCGCTCGTTCTGTTCGCTCAGTTCATGGAGCTTCTCCGTCAACAGATCCAGCTGGTCGTGGACGTGGTCCTTCTCAGCGTCCAGCGTGCGCGTGAGTTTCTTGAGCGACGCAATCTCGGCCTGCCACACATGGCCCTGCTTCTCGGCGTCGCGTAAGCGATTGTGGAGATCCTCCGTATCGAGCTGCTGGTGCTGTCCGTGCTGCTGCTCTTGCTTGAGCTTGAACAGGATCTGGTCGCGCGAGTTCTCCATTTGCTCCATGAGCAGCTTGAGATTCTCGACGGTTTCCGTCTTCTCTGTGAGCGCCTTGTCCTTGGCCTTGAGGTCATCACGGAGCTGTCGCAGATTGATCTCCATCGACCGGTTCACTTCCTTGAGCTGCAGCACTTCGTCTTGGGCGAGCAGCAGCTGGCTCTGGACCGTCCTGTGGCTTACTTTTTCCTGTTCGAGCCGTGTCTCCGCGTGGTGCAACGCGTTTTGCTTGAGCGACACCTCGCTCTGCAACTGACGAATCTGCGTTCGCAATTCGCTCGTGTGCACCTGCGAGTTCTGCAACGCCGACTGCTCCGTCGTCAGGGACTGCTGGTTGGCCTGGAATTCACTGACCAGCTTTTCGTACTCGCTCTGGTAGTGCTGCCCGAGTTGACGCACATTGCGCAGCTCGACCGTCGCACTCTCGTAGCTTCTCCTCAACTCGAGCAGCTCTTTTTCCATCGCGTTCTTGGTCTTTTCGGAAACTGACCCGTCTTGCTGAAATTGTTGCAGCTGGGTCTGGAGCCGGGTCGTCTGGCGATCGCTGTTCTCGACGCTGACCTTCAGACTCGCATTCTCATCGCGGAGCTCTTCGAAGCGGCGCCTCACCTCGAGCAGTTCATTCTGAATACGAATCTTCTCAGTCTCGATCTGGTCCGCGCGTTGCAGCAGCACCTTGGCTTGCGCGAGCTCGTCTTCAATGCGCTGCGCACGCTCTTTCCACTGCTGCAGCTCGCGCTGGGTCGAAAGCAAGTCCTGCTTCTTCACGTCGAGAAGTTGTTGGACATTTTGTTCCAGCTTTGTTGTCGCAATCAGCTTGGTAGCAAGATCGTCGCGTTCAAGTTGCGTCGTCTGCAGCTCCATCTTGGTCGCTTGCACGTCTTTCTCGAGCTGCAGCACCTTGGTCAGGAGCTCCTCGCGACTCTGGCGCAGCTCTCTACGTTCGTCTTCGAGCCATTTCATTTCTTGGGCATACAGAGCCTTCTTTTTGTTGGTCGTGTCGTCGCCCGTCGCGTCCTCGTCTTCGTTCTCGACGGACCGCTTCAGTGCATTCAGGCGCGCTGTGACTTGGTCGAGCTCGCGTTTCTGGATCGATAGCTCGTGGTTCAGCATGCTGCATTCGTCGTCCCGCTGGCGGACGACCTTGTCCATGGCGCGGAGCTCGCGATGGAGCGCGGCATTCTTTTCACTTTCCATCGCACGCGTCTGGTCGGCCTGCTGGAGCGAATCACGGAGAACGTCCAATTCTCGCGCTTGCAGCTCTAGTCGCGCGGTCGCGTCAGCCAACAAATACTGTGTCTTGTTGTAGTTGGCGGCAACTTCGTTGGCTTTCGTTTCCGAGCGTTCCAGGTCTGTCGCGAGCACGCGATTGTGCGAGTTGGCGTTCGCCAACGCATTCGTAAACGAGACGGTATCGTACTGGGTCGCGCGCAGCGCGTCTTCGAGTCGCTCGTTCTGGGCCGTGAGCGTCTGGATCTGTTCGTTCAGCGGCGCCACCTCGTCTGCGCCGTCTGTGCTTGCTGCTGCTGGTTCCACGGGACGGAGACCTTGGGTGTCTGCTGCTGGTCGGTTGCTCGCTCGCCCACTTCGCGTCAGCTCATCTTCCAGCACGTGGTATTTCGACTGGAGCGCATGGAGCTCTCGCTGCACCTGGTCGTTCAGCGTCTCAGCGTGGCGCAGTTTTTGCTCGAGAGCCGTATTGCGTCGGATCTGGTCGTTGGCACTCCGCAGACGACTCTCGTACTTGGCGACCTGGCTGTTGAGCAAATCCACTTGCGCACTAAGCTGCTCGATCTGGAGCTCACTGGTCTCGTCGTCCACCGCGTCACGCACGGCTGAGCTTCCAGTGGTCCCACCGACCGCACTCGCGCGGTCCACTGTAAGCTTGGAGAGCCGTGCAATCTCTTGCTCGCGATGCTGCAGCTTGTCGCTCAGCGCCTCGCGCGTCTGCTTCACGGCGTCCAGTTCCTTGTAGAGGTCGCGCAGTTGGTGTTGCAGTTCATTAACGACGGTCGCGTCCTCGCGCGCCGACCCGTCCATGCGATTCGGCGTCATGGCGTTTCCGCCTCGCGTCACGGCCGAGTGCGACTGCGCGAGTCGCCCGCGCAGTTCCATTGCTGGCTGCTGGCTACGGGTCGCGCCGCCCACAGCGAGCAGCCGCTCGAGTTGCGCGTGGAGCTTGGCGATCTCGGCGTCCTTTTGGCTCAGCGACTGTGCCTTTTGCGTGCCCACAAACTGGAGCCGTGACACGTCGTCCTTGAGCTGCTCGAGCTGCAACTCGCACTGGCGCTCGCGCTCACTGATCGACTCCTCCTGGTGGATAATCTCCAAGTGCAGCTGCATAGGCATACAAACTTTACTAAGAATCTTGACCACAGAATAAGACAAGAGACCAAGAACGTACGCTGTTGTTTTCGCGCGTGAGCTTGGCGTTCTCCTTGCGGAGTGGGAGAATGATTTGCGACAATTCAATCGCTTCACGCTGCACGCGCTCGAGCTCGTGCTCTAGGGTCGTATTTTTCTCACTCACGTGGACAACGTCACGCAGCAATTTCTTGACGAGCGGCACGCTGTCGACGCCCACGGGGTCCGTGTACTGCATCGCGCGGAGCCGCGCTTGGAGGTCGCCGTAGCTGCGGATATCGACCGCCGACGTCACGTCCTCGGCAAAGGACGGTAGATTCGCCATCGCGCTATCGAATGCGCCACGTCTCGCTGCGTAAAAGCCGCTGTAGCGCGAGATATCGCGTCCACAAAATGGCGCCTATTCGGTTCGTCGTGGTGGCGGCGTGTTGGTTCTCCGTTTGAACTTTCTGCATGATGGGCGCGAAAATGGCCACCATGTGGTCTCTCTTAAAACCGATAAC
Organism: Pythium volutum; assembly: GCA_023334575.1. Classification (NCBI taxonomy): domain Eukaryota; phylum Oomycota; class Peronosporomycetes; order Pythiales; family Pythiaceae; genus Pythium; species Pythium volutum. Next base: position 5,114 of record JAADVC010001385.1, on the reverse strand, counting down.
GTTAACTTAGCCGGAACTGGAAGATTGGTTTCAAAAGAAGGTGGTCTGAAGCCAAAACAGGGTGGGAAGTGGGAGTGTTGGAAAAAGGGAAATCCGCGTGATCACCAAGGGGGAAACAACACTCACGATGGATCAGCGCGAAACTGTGCGCGCGCGGCACGCCGCAGAGCTCGAGGCGAAGCGTAAGAAACTCGAAGAGATTCGCCGACGTAAAGCGAACATCCGGTGCGTGCGATTCATGGGTTTCTGGCTCGTTGATGCGCGCTAGAAGCCAAGCAAATCGACATCCAAAACGTGGCCAACTCATCGTCGTGTTTTTTCATATCTTTAGGGACGGTGAAGCCGCTGCCGCGGCGCCCGAAAGCGTAGCGCGTGCGATCGACGAGCAGGAGAACAAGTTTGACGATTTCATACAGAACATTCTCAAGAGCTCGACGACCGCAGCGGCGACGAGCGAGAGCGACGCTTCGGCTTCGCATGAGAACCGTTCTTCGGCGGCAACCACTGCAGGAGGCGGCGCGAGTGCGACGCTGTCGCTGGCTGAGAAGCTCGCGGCGCTCTCGACGGTATCGTACTTGACTGGGAGCGCTTGGGGATGCCGTTTGGTACTAATGGATTTTATGTATACAAGGTGACAAGCGTGGCCGAAGTCCATATCCAACCGACGCTCGTGGAGACGTACACCAAGCACACCGAGACTGACATTACGCTCGAGCACGAGCTCATTGTCCGCGAGGTACGTCAACCAAGCGATTGGATTAACTTCTGTGAATTATTCTAATTGGCAAGGGGTGATGTGTACAGTATGAAGCCATGACGGATGTCGAGGCAGTCGGCAGTGCGCCGCGGTCGCCCAGGAAGCAAACCCTCGAGGTAGTGACGTCTCCAAGCAAGCTGCGCGCGCTCACGCTCGAGTCGGAGGGCGGTGACGTTGCTATGGGGTTCTCAGAGGACGAGAAGAAGCAGATCATGCAGTCGGACGCGATGGAGGCCTTCCTCCTCAAGGCCTCTCGCGTCATTGAACGCGCCATGACCAGTGCCGTCAAGTACGACATCATGGTCGACTATGGTGCGACTGTGGAAGAAGACCAGGTCACGGAAGAAGCCACCGAGACGCTCAAGCAACTATTCACGTTCCAGGACGACCAGTGGACTCGGTGCCGCGCCGTCACGGACGTCGACATGTCACCTTTCTACCCAGAGCTCATGCTGGTCGCGTACACGGCACGCGACTTTCTCGACGAAGAAGACAAAGAAAATGTTCCGGGCGCCAAGCAGTGGGATACCATGGGGATCAACAATGCATCGGCATTCTCGGATCTGTCGCGCACGACCGAGGGCGTCGTGATGCTCTGGTCCACTGCGCTACCCACGCGACCCGAGTACCGCTTCACGTGCCACTCGCAAGTCACGAGCGCGTGCTTCAATCCGTTCGATCGTCACATCATTTTTGGCGGTACGTACTCGGGCCAGATTGTCGTGTGGGACACGCGCGCCAAGTCCGCACCCGTGCAAAAGACGTCGCTGTCGTCTGGAAGCCACACGCACCCGATCTACACCATCGCGGTCGTCGGCACCAAGAGCGCCTACCAGTACGTTCTGACCTCTGTGTCTCTCTCCCATCTTCTAGATCCTCACTAACCGTTTTGTATTGCTAGCCTCGTGTCAGCCAGCACGGACGGCCGTGTCTGCGTATGGGACGTCGACCAGTTGCAACAGCCACTAGAGATGCTGGACCTGCGCATCTCCATGTCGATCGTATCGAATTATGCCTCGGCTAGCACTTCGACCGACAAAAAAATGGAGGCGTCAGTCACGACCTTTGCGGTCCACCGCAAAGAAAACAAGCAGCTCTACATTGGTACCGAAGCTGGCAAGCTGTACTCGACGCCACTTGACGCCCAGAAAAGCAAGACCGTGTCCAGCGCTCCGGCGACGATGGTCGACACCAGTATGAATGCCGACGCCCTCGCGGCCGACAAGAACTTGTTGCCTCGCAGCGGCGGTGTACCGGCCAATATTGCGGCTCGGGAGGTTGTCGTGACGGCGTTCTCCAAAGAGAATACGCACTTTGGGCCGGTCACGTCCATGCATCTCAACCCGCTGCTGCCCGTGCATCGTGACGGCTTGTTGCTCACGTCGTCGCTCGACTCGACCGTCAAGCTCTGGAGCACGGAGCACCCGCACAGCCCCGTGTTTTCGTTTGAGCCGTCCACTGAGTACGTTTGTGACGTGCGATGGTCCCCAACGCACCCGGCACTTTTTGCGGTTGTCGATGGCGCTGGCGCGATCAGCTTCTGGAACATTATCAAGGACATTGAGGTGCCCTCGCTGGAGGCCAAGATCGCCGACAAGGCCTTGAACAAGGTGCGATGGACACCCGACGGCAAGAACGTGATTATCGGCGACGCTGGTGGGAGCACGATCGTGTACGAGGTACCCGCCGAGGTATGTGGAATGTCCTTATCATCGCCAAGGGGTAAATTTGCTCGATTGCTTATGGTATGCCACCAATTTCTATTGTCTTGTAGGTCGCTCAACCGCAGCCAGACGACTTGGCACTGCTGGAAAGCAAAGTGGCATCGGCGGTGCTGGCCGGTGGACTCGGCAAATCGTAAAACTTGATCGTCATGGATGGACTCAACCTTTCGAAACCGATCTGTTCGCCTCACTCGGACGTACTACGTAGTAGTTTGCTCGTCGAAAACCCAAAAACAAGACTGTGAAGTAAATGACGGAGTTCATTGATACCCCGTTGGTCGCCCGTTGAATTATTCATCGTACGCCGTTCGAGGACGCACGCTCGAGCCATTGCGTAACTGGCACCACAAGCTAAACGCTTCGCGGACGGGGCCGACCTAGGGTGTTGAAAGGGGAAACGAAAACGTTAGTCAATGTCGCGTCAATGTCGCGTCCCTGGGCAAACGGGCTGCATCGTACCAAGTTCTTTTGCTTGACGAAGACTCGAATGGACGAGTCATGGAAGCTCTGAGGGCGATGCATCGCGTACGAATCAGCTGGTAGTTGAAAGCACACGGACGAGCTGTGCGAGTTCTTGGCGTAGAAGCGAACATACTGGATGGGGTCGTCGGCGCCCTTGCCACAGTGCATACGCACAAACTCGACAATCACGTTCTCGTGGTGCTGGATGAGCGAGCGATCGGGCGAGGAGCCGAGAATTTCGTTGAGCAGGCGTTCTTCCGTGAGTTTTTGTGAATAGGGCGTCCGCGAAGTCGAACCCACAAAGTCGTAGCACTTTCGCGTCAGCATCCGCCGGCGAATCGCTCTGGCTTCACGCAACTCTTCACTCTCGCTCTCTTCGATCCGCGCGAGAACGCGGTCGTCCAAATGCTGATACGCCTCCACATGGTGCACGATCTCCGAGATGCGGCGGTTCTTAATGCGAATGTGGTCATTGGCAGCTAGCAGGACGTCACAGAGCATGTATTCGGCCGCACGCACGTGCTTGTGCTGGTAGACTGTCTGATGGAGCTCAAACCGCGTCCGGAAGGCCTGCATGATCTGACCCACGAGTTTTTCGGGATAGCAGATCGACAGCGCCCCCGTCGGGTCGTCTCGGTCCACCAAGACACGCGCGTTGCGGATGAGAATCTCGACGTCGCACGAGGCCTTTGCTCCGGTCTGTCTCGCGTCGCGCATGAAGTAGTCGAGCTTGTCCACATCGAGTCCGCTTTGGGCATTGTTCACAAAGCCGTAGAGAAACTGCTGGTCCGGACGCGTACGACCGCGCAGCGCACTACTGCCGGGCAGCGGCCCGCCGTAAATGAGTTCCTTGATAAAGATCACATCGACGTCTTCAAGTCCATACTGATGCACGTCGATATCGTTGGCGTGCAGCAAATGGTCAAACATATCGAGCGAGCCCTGCTCGTGGGTCCAGTGAAACGTCTCGTCAACGATCCCTCGGCGACGCAGCTGCTTCATGTAGATGCCGTCAAACACGTGGCTGAACGGCCCATGGCCGAGATCGTGGCACAGTCCGGCAATCTTGATGCACAGCACATCGACGGACGAGATGGGCAGGTACGGCTGGTGCGCGCGAATGCTCGTGACCATTTGCTCGGCGAGGTGCGCGACGCCCAGGCAGTGCTCGAACCGCGTGTGGGTCGCGCCAATGTACACATTGGACGCTGCGCCGAGCTGGTGCAAGTTACGCAGGCGCTGGAACTACAGCAGCAGAAAGTGAGAGGTCATCGAAGGGAAAGAGCCACTGTGGATAAAAGGTTGCCGCACCTGAAGCGTGTCGATAATGCGCCAGCAAATCGGCTCAAACGTGATGATGCCGTGGACACTGTCCTTGACCTACACGCGTTTCCATCATTCAGTCCAAATCGCATGAAGAGAACGACAGGACGTGTATACGTACATCCTTGGTTGTGTGCAGTAACTGCTCGCTCTTGACCACGGCAAACAGCGCGTCTTCGTCGTGGAGCGCTGGCACAACTGCGTTCGCGACACGGTCAGTTCTACCGAATCCTCCACACGGCGCGCACGCAGCGGCGTCCTCTTGGGACGACAGCATATCCACATCAGTCACACTACCGTCGGCTTCTTCGTCGTCTTCGTGGTCCGCGTCATCATTTTCGTTGTCATCGTCTTGTGACCGGAATTGCGCGGCGTCCAGCGCGCGAATCACGTGCAAATCGCGGCCACGTGTCGCAGACGTGTCGGTGCCTACGATGTTGCCCTTGGCACGCTTCACGAGTGGCTTCTGCTGCCGCGAGAACGACGCCAAGATCGACTCTTGCTTCTGCCGCTTCATGTTGGTGGTTTCCCTGTTTGCCTCCAGATTCGAAAAAGGGAAACTTCCTCCCTTGCGGGTTGCTGCATTGTGGGTCGTTTGTCGACCAGTTGTGGGCATTTATTTCCAGGTGTTTAAGTTCGCAAGATGACAAAAACGAACTTAAGATAGTGGACAGAGTTCACTATACGAGTGGACAAATGGATGGATACACAGCAGCAGAAGAGTGACATGCCACTGTTTGAATCTTTTCTCACAGATCGAGAGGCTACAATAATGCCACACGAACTTCAGCTCCTACTGCGTGACCATGCGAGCCATCGCTGGGCCCTCGACCAGGTGCTAGCGTACG
>JAADVC010001384.1:0-10461 GCA_023334575.1 Pythium volutum | reverse complement strand
CGCTCTCCATATATCCCGATAATCCATATTCTTCGATTTCCGTTTGTCAGTGATAATTATTGCATATCATATACGACCTAGCCCTCAAGTTTCCACCGGGAAACAGATGCGGGACCCATAGTGAAACCAAGTCAAAAATCGGCCCTAAATTGGGTTCTGCCTCTTTCGTGAATGTGTAGCTTCAACTGTCACTCTCGTTGCCACCATCCTCCAATCAAAGACGTTAGAACTTGGATAAAATTCTGCTGGGCTTTATCTACATGGGCGTTTTTTCTTTGATGAGAACCGATATCTGGATCCTGAGAGATTTAGTGGAAAAGAATGTTTGGCAAATTTTCGGCCCTAAATTGATTTTTTTCCTTACGTCTGCTTATACAGTCCAACGGCGTACCAGCCTCAGTGGTTCCGTCGTTGGTCGACGTGCCGTCCGACAGAGTCACTGACTTGGTCTAAAGGCAAGTCGACCACTGAAAGGAGAGAGCTGAATGAAGATCCCCCGAAGGTGGATGCGTGGATACCGTAAGGAGACAAAGGATACCGTACGAAGCGGCATCCCCATGCTGGCTCCAAGTCAGGATACGGTTTAAACTGACCGCATTCACCACGCCGCCATACCATATCAATCAGGCCTTGAATTCCCATACAACCACGCAAACATCGCTACCTACCTCTCTCTCTCTCTCTCTCTCAGTCTCTCTCTTTTTCTAAGTGTCTTGCCCTTCTCTCGCTACACGGCCGCGGTCGGTGCCGCCACGTCGAGCGCCGACGACGACGCGCCGAGCTTGTACTTGGCGCGCAGCAGTTCGCGCTGCTCGGCGCGCTTGGCGATGCGTTCTTGGTGGAACGACGCCTTGCGCTCTTCCATCTTTTTCAGACTCTCGCTGGCCTTGCGCATCTCGGCGTGCTGCGCCTCGGTCTGCTTGGCGCGGCGGTCCTTTTCGCGCGTGACCAGCGTGGTCCGCAGCGTACGCAAGCTCGCCAAGGCCGCGAGCCATTGATGCTTTTGCTCGGGCGTCGCCGCGTCCAGCCGGTGGGCTTCGTTCTTGGGGCCGACGAAAATCAGCAGCCCGAGCATGCCGTTCTCTTTGTCAATGGGCACATGCTGCACGTCCGTAATACTGTCGAGCGGGAACGCCTTGATTTCATTGGCGATGGGTGCACGCGTCTCGGCGTCCAGTGTCTGGTACTGGAACAGCAGCTTCGTGCGCACAAACGAAAACACAACGGGCCGCTTGAGCAACAGCCCGTGCTTCGTAAACACGGCGCCTTTCTCCAAAAGCGGCAAATGCGTGGCGTAAAAGGCGTTGTAGGCGCGTGCATCGATCGCACACGCAAGGCAGACGCGCACGGGTTCCGTAAAGCCAAACTGGACCACGCGCTCGCGCTGCGCCGTGCAGCGCGTGCAAAACACGAGGCCGCACGCGCGGCAGTGGTGCCTGCGCGTCAAGAGATCAAAGCCGCTGGTGCACTGCGTGCAATTCTCCGTGTGGTCGTCCTTGAGCCATCGCGGCGGCGGCTGCGTGGCCGCACCGATCGCGGTGGTGCTCGTGACCAGCACATCGTCCACGGGGCTGCCCATGGACGACTCGCTGGACGCGCTGTTCTCGACCGTCGAGAGAAACCACGGCAGACGCCGCGACGACGTGCGCTGCTGCTGCTGGGTCATGTACATGTCGTCGCCGCTCGCGCCGTGCGCCGGCGACGCCGTGAAGCAGCACGCAAGAAGCGCGCGCAGGCTCTCGCTTATGGACGCGCGATACGAGTCCATGTTTTTCATAGTAGGGAAAGACTGGTGGTGGGTGGCGGATGATGATGATGTGGGCGGAAGTGGCCAGACGCCAGTTGGCGGCGCAGGAGGGAGCAGGACGGAGGATGGAGGATGCAGGCAGCCAGCCGCTCATGATTTTCTTCTCACCTGGTCTGTAGAAGATCCACGCCGGTTGGTTCGATAAATCCACTTATCCAGATAGAATGTGGATCCTATCTGGATAAAATGGTGGAATGGATGAAATCAGGATAAAATGAGGGCGTAAACCGTGTTTGGGTAGATGGAATCTTGATTTCGGGCATTTTCTTCGTTGCGATGTTTGGCATGAGGATGCGAAGACGCCATGGGGCATGCTGGTGGATCGCGTCGGGCTGAAGACGACCTGGCAGAATGGGAATCTTCCCGGTCAGACGCGAGTACACGAACCACAATACAGTAACACGGCGTACGGAATTTGGAGACACTATCCGGTCGATATCCACCTTCATTCGTGCAACACGTCGTACAGTACGAGATCTTGGTTGCGACGAAGCGACCTCACGATCGACGTTCATCACGTTCATTCATCAGTCGCCATTCGGCAAAGATGATGCATGGCAGATCACCCGATGTAGAACTCGCCCATGATGTCCTTGGTGATCGGACCCCGTGTTTGTCGAGATGGGCCAACTCCATTCCGTCGGATTGGCACCCCCGAGGGCACGAGCGCTTCAATGTCGTGACTTGCTTGCTGATGCATCACCACCACAGGCTCCGTTTCCGGCTCCGGCTCGACTTGCACACGCAGAGTTTCCATGCGAGCTGCACAATGCGGACGCACGATGGAGACGACTTCATCGAGCGTGTGCATCGCCGTCGCTGGTAACGCAACCTCCCATTGTCTGGACGAGATGAGCTCCAAGAGTGTGTGGAACAGCGAGCTGCCCGCACACAGCGTTTGCTTGGAGCCCACAAGGATGAGCTTCTGCTTGGCCCGTGTCAACGCAACGTTAATGCGGCGCCAGTCCGTGAGCAGCTCGCCCACGTTGTTCTCTGGGTTGCATCGAACAAACGAAACCAGTACAACGTCCTTGTCTTTCCCTTGATACTTGTCAATCGTGCTGACTTCGACGACCTGGTACGCGTCGGGTCCCATGACTTCACGTAGTTGCTGCACGATCACGGCAACTTGGGCTCGAAATGGAGAGATGACGGCAATTTCGGCTGGCGGCACACCACCCGTGACCAAAACCTGCACAAGACCAGCGAGGACACGAGCTTCGACGACGTTCTCGAGCTTCCGACTGCGAATTTGAGTGGTTCCGCCTGCTTTCTCGCCCACACCAGGAACGCCATCCGTGTTGATGAACCGGACACCTTGATGACTTTGAAGCACTTGAACTGGCCACGCCGCTTGGACTTTCGCCGACAATTGAAGCTCCACTGGAAGCTCAAGCACCAGTTGGTTGGCCGACACCTCGTGCGATCCGCACTTCAACTTGTCGGCGTAAACCAAACGGTTTGCCAGCATCATAATGTCGCTGTTCATCCGGTATTGGTAGCTGAGTTGCTGCGTGGCTTCCGGGTGGGCCTCGGAGAGTCGTCGGAACAGACTCACGTTCATGCCCTCCTTTTTTGCCTGCGCGTTTGCGACGAGTGGAGGGAGCTGATAGTGATCACCGACGAGCACAAACGTGTCGGCACAGCGAAGCGGTCCGAGCACCACAGGCTCTGTCGTTTGTGTCGCCTCGTCAACGATGCAAAAGTCGAATCGCCGTTTGGAGAAAAGCACATGGCTATTCACGCCCAAGCACGTGCACCCGATGACCTTCGCTGCTTTTATCCGGGCCTCGACTGCGCCGACCGTCATCCCTCCACCGCTTTCGCCGCCGATGCTGTGTTCCAGTGTGTAAGGAAGGAGTGCAGGATGTACTTGCTTCGAGTTCCCAACTCGAATCATGGGGATATCACTGGAGAGCAGCTTCAGCAGAAGATTGTCCACGGCCGAGTGCGTGTAACTGGAGATGAGAACGGAGAGACCGAGGTGGACCAATACCTTCACCGTAAACGCAATGGTTGATGTCTTGCCCGTTCCCGGCATACCCAGGATGAGTGCATAGTCGAGTGAGTTGAGCACCTTCATGACTCCACGCTGTTGATCGATGTTCAGACGCACGAATTCGTCATGAAGTTGATGGGCACGATCGGTGAGAGGATCATGTGGACTTGTTCGTTGCAGCTCACGTTGCTGGAGAAGCTCGAGAAACTTCGATGAGCGAAATCGAGGCTTCAAGAGATGCACAACCAGTTTTCTCCTCCGAACGTCGCCGACTTGCTCAGCAGCTTGGGATGGTACGACTTGGGAAATTGCATTGGACAGCAAGTCGGCGCGAAGGTGGGTTGCAGTACCTTCGGCAACTTCTTCGGGAGCTGGGCCAACGAGAAGCTTTACCAGGTTCTCCTTGGCACGACTTAGACTGCTGATGATGGCATCTTTGTCTACTCGCCAAGTATACTGCGAACCAACGATCGATTTACCGGAGGCCACCACAGATGGGATTGACTGAAAAGTCTCGAGCACAATCGAATCACTCATGATCCCTGCAATCCGACCGCGTGCGACGTGTACTAGCAACTTCTTCTCATCGATCGATTCCACAGATATGATGACGCGATCGTCAACGCGGAAGCGAATCTCCAGAAATGAAGAAGCCAGATCTGGTGGTGCTCGCGTATCTCGTCGGAGTACAAGAATCCGCATTGATGCTGAGCCGGACGAACCTCGTGGTGCGGGGCTGTCGTTGACGACTCGCAGTTTCGAAATGCATAGCGACTCGGGGTCTCGTTCGCGTCGGCTTCCTGGTTGGAGCCACAGTGCGCGAAGATTCTTGTCCGCGTTCTGATGCTCGAGATCGATGAGTCGATTCCACTTGCGAAAATATGCGAGGTCGGTGTCCCCAAGATGTCCCACCTGACGCTGGAAACCCTCTTCCAAGCCGCTTGACTCGGCACTTCCATTTTCAACCGCTGCATGGTGTAGTACGCACTCTTGGACTTGAAAACACCGGTCACAGTCACGTTTCCGTCGAAGCATTGGCGGGAGTGCTTGTTGGTGATGGGATGACGACGAGCTACCCATTGCCTTCACACGAGACATTGCGGTCGCAAACTTGTTCCGTGCAATGATCAGGCCGCGGATGTGAGTCGCCATCGCAGATATTCGGTTTGTCTCGATACCCGGAACGTACATGAGCAACCCATCTTGGCACCGTTGCTGGTAGCGCTCACTGAGCATCAGTGTGTAGAGCATGACTTGACCCTGATGTTCCATATTCGCGTACTTGCTACCAGTCTTCAGCTCCAGTGGGATAACGACTCCACCATCCAGTGGAGAGAAGGTAGCTTGGACAGTAGCATCAGTTGCTCCCTTCAAGCCCCATTTTATGGACCACAGCATTTCTTCGACAGCCATGATCTGGCGAAGCAAGACTTTCGTCGTTGGACCACCAGGAGGCTGGATGATTTGTACACCGCCGCGGTTAGAGTCGATCAGCCACTTCTGGTAGTCTTGCATCACACCTCCCAGTTCCCGCAGCGCAGTTTCTTCGCTCATGCTGCTCTCCATCAGCTTCAATACACTGCAAGTCCATTCGTTAGCACCTTCATAATAATTGGAGTGATAAGCATAGTCTCCAAGCTCACTTTGTTGATACGATGTGCTGCGCTTCAGACAGCATGAACTCGATATCGTGCTTGCTGCTTTCGAGTGCGCGTTGGAATAGCTCGTGCTTGAGTGTCCCAAGCAGGGCCTTTGGGTTTGTGGGCCGTGACACGTTGAGGGTCTCACGCAGTACTGCCCGGCGAAGGCACCCAAAGCTGGTGGTGACACTGGTCGGTGAAACCTTGATTGAAGTGAAATAACAGATTAGTCACCTCACATCCATCCACAAGCCAAGCATAAAAAACTTACAAGGATGTCGGGGTGGACGATGACGAGATTGTGGTCGTTGTCGACAACAACGCGTTGGAATCCGTTGGGATGGCCATGGCCCTGTCGAGCGACTGTCTCCGTTGCACCGCCTTGGGAGAAGAAGCCTGACCTGTCTTGCTCGGATAAAATGAGATGAATCGTATCACCAGCATCCACGTCCGTTTCAAACCAATCCTCAATGAGTTCGATTTCGACGTGATTTTCCTCCTCGTCAAGCAGTCGCATTACCACACGCCGATGATAGTGGTCCCGATCGATTTCGAGCACGAGCAGCCGCTTGAAGTCGGCGTCAGGTGCATCGAAAATTTCGTGGCGGTCGACAGTCGCTTGATGTTGACCTGCAGCATGCCCTTCGTCGAACACCAGCCACTTGTCGACGGACGGCGAGCCTTGCAAAGCGATTGATGGAGTCTTCGTCGAGGTGGAGTGGAACGAGGACACTACCACCGGATGCGCTTCGGTGCATGGAGACACATTATGTTTAGTCGGTGGTACAACAGCAGAGTTATGCAAGTGATGAGGAGAAGGAGCAGGTGGTGGAACCTGTTGGGAGCACTTCTGTTGCTGGCTTGCTTCGAACTCGAGCTGGTTGAGCAACTCCCACGATTCCGCTGTAAAATCAGGTGATTCAAACTCGAGCTTTTGCTGCACAGTGACTGGAGGCGTCACTTGTGTTACGGACGACTCGATGCGCGTGCTGTTATGGCGTGGGGGAGTCACGAACGCTGACGTGGACGTCGGAGCTGGTGCGGTCGATGCCGTCGCTGGCTGTGTATCCGTCAGTGATTGTCGCTTGCTTCGTACAGGCTGATCAGCGGCTTCGGGTGTCTCTCGTGAGAGCCGCTCATCGAGTTGATCCAGGAGCATCAGTTCGTCTTGGGATTCTCCACCACGAGACGACGCGGGAGCTGTTGAGCGCTGCGACGTTGTCGTAGATACTCTAGACGACACGGCCACTGCATGGGATTGCTCGTGGCTTCGTGTGTTCGTTGTCTCGGAATCGGGACTAAACAAAATGTGGCGCGAAACCGAGCTCTGCCCAAGCCCCGCATGTGGTGGGGTGATCGCGATCCCCGTCACCGGCACGAGCCGCGTTAACGACGACCGCTTCGACTGCGGTTCGCCTCGTTCGATCTTGCTCTTCTTTCGCTTACGGTCCGCCTCGTCGTCGCTATCGGTGCGAACGTGCTGGTCTCGCCCGTTCGTTGGCGTCAGCCCAGGCGGCGACTGCATACCACTGGCGCGCGCCAGGCGGCCTACAAAACCCTGCACTTCCTCTTGCTGCGCGAGCTTACCCGTACCGGAGACGCGGATCTGCTTCTCTGCGGGCGAGTCGCGCCACACGACACGCGCACTGTCGTCTTTGCCGCGCTGGCCGTTTCCGGGCGACGACCGCACTGTCGGCGGCGGTGTTGTCGTCGTTGCGTTAGTTTCTCGCCGTGAACGCTTTCTTCGCGGTGAATTGACCCTTGAAGTCGTCACCATGGATTCCCGTTGTTTTCAGTCGCGTAGCTGCCGTCGTTTGCACGTAAATCCACGCGATGTACACGTAGGTTTCCTCTTGGACGTGGCTTTCTCGAGAGGTTTCCGTTCAAAAGGGGGAAAATGCTTGACGCGGCAAAATGGAAAGGAAACCTTGGCGGGCACATACCTTCGATCCTGTAGTAATTGATATCTAAATTCCTGTGTTATAGGATAAGATCTGGAAACCCCCTTTGTTTAGATATGGGTACGCACAATCTCGAAAGGCCGCAACGCAATTTGAAATCAACTGCAGAACAAAGCGCACAATAGAAGTCTCTCCATGGCATGTACTACAACAATGGAATCGTGTGTGCAAGCATCTAGCTAGCTAATTCTACTCTGAGGCTGACCATTCTTCCCTGCCTAGTCGGTCTTCTTCGAGCGGACTAAATGCAAAATGAACTTTCCATCACCACACGCAGTCCATGTCCAATCATGTGCGAAGCGCTGTTGTCGCGTCCTGGAGACTCGTCGGGAAGTAGTAGGGCGCAAGCTGTCCACACGCCACGGCGGCTTGCGAGAACTGCAGTTTCTCAGGCGTCGACACGTCCATGACCGACGCGAGATCGCGTGCACCTGGCTCGGCCATTGTAATCGAGAAACTCGTACGATTACCGGCGAAACAATAGCCTCGCGCTCCGTGCAGAAGGGGGTATTGTACGCGTTGAAGTACCCTCTGTGCATTGCATACGATACGCGCACGAACGGCTCCATCCACGACCAAATGGTCGACACGTTGGTTCCTTGTAGCCAGAGGATGTAGAGCGCGCATAACAAACCGAGGCAGTTCTTGCACGTTCGTGTAGCTGAGATCCACGACCCCAAGCCTGGCGGCTTCAAACATCTTCGCCGGTATTGACGCGGTCGGGCTTCCAGCAAACGTCACAACGAACGGGTTGGCCTTGATCACGGGCAACGGCACTGCTTGCAACGGAGACATTTCAAACGCCAGCGTCATGCCCGGCGGCCAGAGCTCGTGGAGATGGTCCGGAAATTTGTCAATATTCAGGACACTCGTCACAACGCTTACCAGCCCTTTCGGGAAGTTCGTCGTGAGAAGTCCTGGTGGAATCTCGCCATTGGAAAAATATGTCCGAATCGCAAAAATCTCAAATGAAGCGTCGATGGCACTTCGAGTTGCGGACAGTGGCACACAACGAGCCGCGCGGTCGCATCAACTCGAACGTATTCCAGGCCGCTTTCATCGATTCCTGGGAACCCGACAGACTTCCAAGCTGATGGCAATCGAGTTCGACAATCGAGCACGCTGGTTTGCTGACAAACCACGGGTGGAGCTGAAGCTGGCACGGCACGTACGACGACGGGACACGCGTCTCTGAGACAATCTGGACCACGAGAATCGCACATTCAAGCACAACGACAAAAGTCGGGCCGGACTTCTCGAGGAGAAACTCGACGATACGAGACCGATGGGAGGCGCTTGGCTGTGTGGGGTGTACGCAGTCCGCTTTGGGTGTTTCGATCGTCTTGGGCGATTCGAAAGCCGCCTCGTTCTGTTCTTTGCGGCGCGTGACAACGGCAATCACGGTAGCCTTGTTGGCTAGCGCTCGCGGCGGCTTGGTCTCTGCTGGTGGCGGGAGTAATTCCTTGATCGACTCCATACCCTGCAAGACGCCAATCGCAAACACCAACCGCGATGCCATGTCGGCCCACGACACGACCAGCATCATCTGGAATTCTTGCTGGACGTTTGTGAACCAGACGTCGTCGAACCAGTTCTCGACGGGGAATCCCTCGGTCGGGTCAGTGTATTGCGGCGCGTACATACGACAATGCAATACGCTGTACCTCGCTGCGTGAGTGTCAACGCCGCCGTGCTCTCACTTTGCTTTTTGCGCCGCCATTGCCAAGCAGGCCAAGCCCCCTCGACCGCACGCATTACCACCATGGTCCATGGCCTCGTGGCCGGCAGCTTCAACTGCTTTAAGGTCGCGATCGACGCAGCGGACGGCGTGTCAGCGATCACGACCAAGGTCCGCTGCGCCGCCAATCTCGACCGCAATACACTATGCGATATCCATTGGGTGCCAGCGACTACCGAACAGTTGCTTCCTGGTGGTGATGCCGACTTGTTCGCGCTCCTCAACGGCGACACCGAGGCACTGGCGCGCTACGCCATCGCGGAGACCAAACTGACTGACGTGGGTGTCTGCCGTTTCAGCACGACGCAGAGTACGTCAAGTTGGTGCAGCTTGTCGTCGTCCTCGCGGACCCAGGTGCGACAACCGCCGCGACTGCGAGCCATGCGAATGCGCCGAGGGCGAGCCCGACTGCGACCTCCACAACAGCAGCAGCGGCACCCACTGGTACGTTCCAAGGACAAGACCTTGCGATAAGACACCATGGGACTAACGAGCTTTGGGTGAAACGTAGGCGAGGGCTTGCATGGAGTCTCGATGTTGGTGCGCTTCGCCATTGTCGTGGCGGTCTTCATACTGGTGCGCTACCAGTGGTTTGCCGATCGCGGTTGGATGGCGCAGATCTCGCTCGCGATCGGCGTCGTCGCCGCCGACATGCTCCGCGCCGGTTGCGCATGTCTGACGGCCAACGACATGCCGACACTCTCGGCCAAGCAACTGATTCCCGTGCCGTTCATCCTCTGAAGCTTTGCGGCGAAGGTGCTCTGCGCGGACGAGAAGGACGCCACCGCGTACGCGTTGACTTGTGGCACTGCCTTTCTTCAAGTTTTCGTCTTAGTCCTCCAAACCGTCAGGCGGAACACGCGCTAATCCGCCGTTTTTCGAGGGGCTCAGCGTCGGACTTATCTGGCCAGCATGCGCCTTCAGGTACCTAGGTCGGCTTGGTTCCTTGTTACTGTCGGACAGACGAACACGATCGAAGACTGATCGAAATACACACGCTTGCTTGAGTATCCCAGCACCGTACGAGTGGCGTGGCCTCACTAACGACTTGACCAGTCCGTGTTGTGCCCCAGTGCATCTCCCCTCTTCGTGGCGGCCGAGTCCATGCTCCCACTTCTGCCACACTTCAGAAATACGTCGTCGTGGACGGGAGCCGCCCGCGTCGTCGCTTACCTTCGTGCTGCTGCTGGAGCTGCGCGAGTTCTTGCGAGCGTCGTGCCTTTTCGTACTCGTCGTGACACGTGCTTCTCAACGTCGCAATCTGCGTTTCAAGCAGTACGTGCTCGTCCAAGGCAATCTCCATTAAAAGCGCCGTG
>JAADVC010001383.1:0-10472 GCA_023334575.1 Pythium volutum | reverse complement strand
TTCCTCACGGGACTGTTCGAGGTCGTCCCAGCGGAGCTGCTGACGACGTTTGACGGCGAAGAACGCGGACTTTTGCTGAGCGGCTCGGACGAGATCGACGTGGACGACTGGGAAGCCAACACTGTGGCGTACTTACAGAACAATGGACCACAGCACATCAGTATTTCGCTGCTGCCGTGCTACGACAACTTCTGGAAGGTCGTGCGTGGCATGTCCAACGAAGAGCGACGCCGTTTGCTCCATTTCGCGACGGGCTCGATGCGGCCGCCGCCCGGCGGATTTAGTTCGCTCACGAGTTATGACGGCCGGCTCGCGTTGTTTACGCTGTGTGGTGTGCCAGAGGTGGCCACCCACGGGTACCTGCAGAGCCACGCATGCTTTAACCGACTTGACATTCCAATGTTTTGGGGCATGACCGATATGCGCAACGCCATGTATGCGGCGATCTCGAGCAATGAAGATGGCTTCACAATTCAATAATTGGTAATCTACTGATTTGATGCTCTCATTCATCTTCCTATGTAATGAGTTAGCGTGATCTTTCGATTCTACGTGCAACACGAATTAGCTCGTATGTTGCCAATAATCACCTTGCAGGACTTTTACGTTGCCAATATGCACCATAATAATGATCGTCAGCATAATGATCCTCACATTCAGCACCGCGCGTTTCCCGCCAAGGGTGAAATGAGCAGTTTGGGGTTGCGCAACTGGCGGTGCGTGTGTGTGTGCGCTTGCCCACGGAATAGCAAGGTATCGACAGTGGGCGAAAGTGTAATAATCTAACGCGCGAGGCTGCTGGAAATTGTAGAGGCCAGATTGTCGAGCCGCTGGCAAACTTCGCGGCCGCCGACGTCGCTCCATCTTTAGACGAAGTTGATCGCGACGGTGGCACGTCCCACAAGCGCGACACACAGGGAAAGAAGGACAAGAAAAAGAATAAGAAAGGATCGCGTCGACGTCATGGCAAAGACTCGGAAGATGAAGAGGTCGTCGTATACGTGAAAGACGAGTTTGGTCGGGATGTGCCCGTCGACAAGACCGACCGCCGTAAGCATGAGAAGAAACGCAAGAAGCACCGCAAACGATCGCAATCGCGGTCGCGCTCGCGATCGAGATCACGAACTCCTCCTACACGGCGTCGAGCGACAACGCCGCCACCCGCGGATCCAATCCGCCCACAGGTACACTATGAGCCAACAAACTTCACGAGCTACCACAGAGAAATGAGCTGACGCTCTACTGTTCTATACTAGCTCGACGACGGACGCGCCAGCCGTCCCAGACACTGTCGTCACCATGCAAGAAGCCGCAGTCCAAGCCACAGTCAAAGCCGCCGGCGCCGTCATGCGCGTCGCTCGCGCAGCCTCAGTCCGAGCAGTCGACGCGCGTCTCGTCGGCGGCGCAGTCCGTCGCGGTCGCAGTCGCGGCCCCGGGCGACCAATCAAGCGTGGACCCACGACGGATTTGAGAACCGCAGTCCAAGTCCACTTAGAGAGGCGCTTCCAGGATACCAACCCGAGCCCGAGCAATGGGTATCTCGAGCCGGTGGGGTCTACGTGCCGCGCACGACGTAAGAGAGTAAACCCTAAGAAAGTGGCCAGTGGACGCGCGTTTATTTTGGAGCCTGAAACACGCATGAATAGAAATCTGCCGGAAATTGAGACTGCAGTTGACCTCGACAGAGATGAACGGATTGAACCACGGCAGCTCGTCGCTCTTGCGGGAATGGGATCTCGGTATTGCATACCCAACAATGTTGTGATTGGCGGTCCGCACTGAAAGTCTTACGTCGCTCTCGTAGCCTCCAGCAGTCGACGCACACAGTTGTTACAGTGGTTTCTCGCCCGGTTCCGCGACGCGCGATTCAGTGACGCTCTCGAGAGCGAGTGTGGGGCCGAGATCTCTCTCTTGCTACCCCGCATTATCGTGTGGATGGGCACAAACAAGCTCCAGCATCACGCCAAGTCTCCCGTCAATTCGCCTGCCGTCTCATCCTCCCCTTTGGACGAACAGCTCGCCTGCGTGGATGTTTTCCTTACATTGTCCAATGCCCACAAGTACCTTCACGAGTTCCTCCAAGCCGATGGGCTTCGCGTGCTGCTCCACATACTAGAAACCAATGGACCGCCACACAACCACGGCGTGACAACTCGCCATCGATGTACGATCTACAGCGTTCTATTGCGCATTGCGCAGCGCGGCCGAGCGTTCAAGGAACAGATTAGCCGTCTCCATGGCGAGCTCTCGATGGTGCGTGGCGCATTCGCGACGATCGACCACTCGGCGAAACCCACGGCCAACCTGCAGACGCCCGTCTGGGCACAATGCCGAATGACACTGCTGGAGCAGACCGTGGGCAACCACGCGAGCGTCGACGCCTCACTAGACGCAATCCTCTACATGTTGCGCCATGAGTTAGACCTCGTGCGTCAGTTTGGCGCCCAGATTCTGCGGGAGCTCGTGAGCGAGACGTCGTTCTTTTTCGACCACCACTTCCGCCAGGTCACGCACCACGTACTCGTGCCTATAGCTGTTGAACTATTGCACTCGACCAACATCCCTCTGCAGCACGAAGGCCTGGAACTCGTGCACATATTGCTGCAAATGCCATCGACCCGTGTGAGTCTCCTTGAAAAAAGGCGTGTGGCTCATTAGTGGCTAAATCCTCTCTTGCTGTAGAAACCCATTTGCTCGCATCTCGCCCTGTGGATCCATGATGCCGCCACTGCCGCTGACCCGTACGTCCAATTCGAGTAGCTACAGTGCTTAGAGGTTAGTGCTGGTCTTATCACCACTATTGAGCACTGTAGCATCGAGCCAGCGTTCGCCGCGATGCAGCACACGCGCGAGTACGACATGCTGATCCACATGCGGTCGCCGTTCGTCCACGCCGCGCAGGCGCTCACGACGCTCATGCACTGCGGCCCACCTATCATGTCGCTACTCGTGCAGACCCACGAAGTCTTGATCCCCATGGCGTTTGTGCTGACCGTCGAGCGCCCGCAGTCGCTCAAGTGGCTCGCGGCGCGCACGGCACTCCACTTTGTCTTTGGCCGGAGTCGCCAGATCGCGGCCAACCACTTGAGCCAACTGTTCCTCGTGCCAGTGGACCAGTTAATGAATCTCCCACGCGCTCTCACGGCCGAGGTGTTCGCGGATGAACTCTTGCGGGATCAAGCCCATCGTGAACTAGTCGGGCTCCACTTTTTCCGGAACGGATGGGTCCGTGACATGCCGCTGTCATCGTCCATGGCGAGTCACGGGCTTAAGGAACAAGATGACGATCATGACGCGACGCTGGCAGCGATCGAGTACGAGATTGACGTGGCTGTGCACCGCGTGATTCCCGGGCTGCCCCTCCATACTGGTTATGACCGAGGCGATGACGACGACGACGACGACTACGATGGAGGAGATGGGGACAGCATGGATTTCACGACCGAGAACCAACTACGCGAGAAACTCGAGCGCCACTTTATGAAGTTTCGACGCTTCTCCACAGGCGAACCAGCACCCCCTCCGACCAAATGAGATCCGAAAACAGAGAGAGGGAGAGAGAGAGGAACCACCAAAGAATCCATGCATTTGCGTTTCCACTAGTTTTCCTCGGGGGCAATATGCTCGTCCAAATACCGCGTGACCGACTGGAGCTGCTCGAGCACGATCTTGACCTTCTCGCGTGCGAGCGTCGCGTCCTTTTCGGCGCCGTACGTGCTGCGGCCATACGTGCGATAGTCCGAGACCAAGTGGATGTGGTTCGCGAGCTCTGTGTGGATCTCCTTCACGAGCTGCAGGAATTCGGTCGTGGCCGTGTTGAATGCCATGGTAGAGCTTTCCCCTGACGAGCGGCGCGGCGCCAAGTGGTTGATCGCCGCCGCGGCCGTGCGCAACGCGCTCACGATTTTCTATGAGCATGGTGAGAATTGTTAGAAAACATACTTTTTGCTCGTGAAATACGACCCTGTTGACGCCCGTAAAAACCGGGATAGAGAACAGAAACGCACCTGCTCAACGCTGCCAAGTGAGTGGAGCACGGCGGCGTGGCGCGAGCCCGTGAACGGGTCGCTGTTGTCCGAAAAGTGCACGCGGCCGTCGAGCTCCGCCTCCATTATTCAGCCTCTGACGGCTTTTTCGTTTGCCGCGGATGTAGTACTGTGAGACCTATATCATCCGATATCTGGTATCACGGGTGTGTATTCTATATCAAGGGATACCGTTCACCACAGGTGTAGCCATCCATCAACTTCAACGCGCCGAGCAAAACGTCTCGACCTATTTTCTGCCGACTGGTTTCCCCCTCCTACTCCTACTCCTCCTGCTCCATCAGTGTGTACGTGTGGCGCGTCGACTTATGGTCTGTATCCTTTCCACGAGGGTCAATCTTCACTGCGGACGAAGATGGACCACAAGGTCACGACCGACTACACGCGGCTGCTCCACAACGCCAATGTCAAAGTGTACGTGCGCGCGCGGCCGTGCGCCGACGGCAGTGAGCCGCCCGAAGACATGTTTGAGCGCAAACGCGAGGCGCCCAAGAACATTGTGATCAAAGACACGGAGCGCATGCAATACGGCAACCACGCCTTCTCATTTGACAATATTTACTGGACCGACACGACCCAGCCCGAGCTCTACGAATCGGTGCGTACGTTTTGCCTCTTCGATCTGGAGTAGATGCCTGCTGGCATTCTGATGGGTACGTATATGTCACAGACTAGTAAGGCTCTGGTCGACTACGCCCTCAAGGGCATCAATAGCTGCTGCTTTGCGTACGGCCAGACGGGCTCGGGCAAGACCTTCAGGTGCGATGGTCGTTCCGACCAATCGACGTCTCCCACTAAGCATGGTTCTCCATCTACAGCATCTTTGGGGAGCCTGGCGAGAAAGCTGGACTGCTGCCGCGGTCAATTGAGTACCTCTTTGACATGATTGAACGCTGGGACGGCAAGACCAAGGTACGAGTCACCAAGTTCTTATGACCCTGTATTCACCACTCGACTCACTTCGCCGTTTTCGATCATTCTTAGGAAGTGGCGTTAGTTGTGAGTTTTCTTGAGATCTACTGCGATCGCGTGCGCGACCTCGCACGGGAGTACCTTAAAAAGGCGGGTCGCCCCGTGTCCTTCCAGACCTCCAGCAGCACCGACTGGTTTCTGCGACAGGTACGACGAGGCCGCACGGATGGTCTACATGTATCTCCTTGGGAGTGATCCTCACCTTTGACTCCAGCGTCAGATGAACCGCACTGAATCGGCTTCGAGCTTTGGATCGAACGCCCCCAAAGGCGACGATAATGACGATTACGAAAGAGGTATGTGGGTTTACGGTGCTCCTCTCGCATAATCACAGTCTAATATGGGATTATCTTTGCCTCTCAGCCAATTTTGAGATCCACGAGGACGCACAGGGCCGCGTATTTGTTAAAGAGCTCTCGATGGCCACGGTCACGACGCGCGAAGAGGTGGATGCACTCGTGCAGGCCGGTCTCAAGCTGCGTGCGACCCACGAGACCAAGATGAACGCCGTGTCGTCGCGGTCCCACACAGTCTTTACCATCCACGTCTTCCAGCAGAGTGAGTTCGTTTCTCGGGAAACAAGTGGATTCCTGTGGGCCAACTCAATTATTCTTACCGGTATTGTTTTGTGTAGATCTCGACACGGACGAGATCGTGTACGGGCAGCTCAACATGGTTGATCTCGCCGGCTCTGAGCGGCTCAAAAAGAGCGAATCGGACGGCCAGCGGCTCAAAGAGGCGCTGCACATCAACTCGTCGCTGAGCGCCGTGGGCAAAGTGGTCATGTCGCTGGACCCCGAGAGCGGATACAATTATATCCCGTACCGTGACTCGAAGCTCACGCGGCTGCTGCAAAACAGTATTGGCGGCAATTCGTACACAATGCTGATTGCGACCATCCACCCGATGAAAGAGCACTACGAGGAGTGTCTCTCGACGCTCCAGTTTGCGAACCGCTGCCGCTCGGTGCAGAACCAGCCGCGTGTGAACCATATAAATGGATCAGTCGCTGACAAGGACCGCCGCATCCGCAAGCTCCAGGAAGAGCTCGCACTGCTGCGGCGCCAACTGGAGGGGCTCCGTGCCGAGTACAATAACCGGTTTGTGCGAGTACTCAATGAGCTGGGCTTTGACGCCGAAGAAATTACGGAGAATGGCGAGATCAAGTTTGCGGTGCGTCTTCGCATCCCATGGTGTCGAGCGTTTGAACTGACTGGCGCATTTTTGGCAGGACGGCATGGTGCTCAAATCCGTGTTTGCAGATGGGGAGAGTGATCTGGGTGGCATCAGCTCTCTGGTTCGCACAGGCGGACTCTCACCGCTTGCGCGAGCCCACGGCCATGGGTTACACCACGCAAACCAAGCGCAGGCGAATTTGCGTACGTCTCTATGCGATCGGTTGGGCTCATCTAAGTCTAAATGGTCTATAATATGGTACGGCAGAACTGTCAAAGCGGGACCGAGATCAGTTGCGGCAAAAGTACGCCAACGCCAAGACCAATTTCAGCGTCGTCGTGGTACGTGCGCTTCGCTTTCTCTAGGAATTTCGTCAACTCCGAGCCCGATGACAAGACTGTGGGCTCATCTTAATAACAATAGACTGAGGCCAAGAAAGACAAAGAAGAGTCGCGCAAGTCCATCAACGAATTGCGGCGCCGCATTGTGCATCTCGAAGACTCGCTCGCGCAGAAATCCAAAGAGTTTGAGCACGCACTGGCGGCCGAGAAGGCACGGCACCGCTCCGAGATCCAGCAACTGCTTCTCAGTGGTGGAACGCAAAGGCATGCACCTCCACCACAGGCGTCGTTCGCCGTGTATCAGTCGGCCACGACCTTGAAACCTCCAAGGCCAGCGAGTGCTGCACCGCCACGTAGTGGAGCAGAGGATGAACAGGGTGAGCAGCGCCAACGCCAACGGATCGGTGCGCTGGAGCAGGCCAAGAGCCATGAGATTGCTCTCATTCGGCAGCAGTACGACCACGCGATCAAGCAAAGGCACGATGACGCCGCTGAAGTAAAATACCAGCTCGATCGATTCCAAGCCACGACGACCCAAGTTGTAGAGGTGAGACAGCAGTGTATGCTCGACCAGGTCCCTTGAGTGCCTTTTTCACATTTTCTTTATGGCTGTAGAACCTGCGTGGCGACTGTGCCGAGTTGTACGCGTACGCTGCGCGACTCCAACATGCTCTCGAGCAGGCCCATCGGTGAGAATGCCATCCAGTTACTTTTTAGGAGGACCTTTTTCTCACTCTTGAGTCTCTCTGATTGCAGAGGACTGATCGTCGCGATGCCCAAGAATGTCCTGGCCGATCAGAATAAACTACGCAATGTGAAGGCGCTGGTGAGTCTGCCATTTTTCACAGTACTTTTCTGATAAATGCCTCACTTCCCAACGATGGTTATTTCCAAGCTTGCCACCGACACAAAGCGCCACCTGCAACTCCACCTCCACCACGCGGGGATCCACATTCCAATCCAGAACCATAGCACCAGCGGTGGAGGCTTAGTGGCCTCACACCTAGACGACCACGACCACGACAGCAAGGGCGTCGACATGAGTCCGCCATTTGTTAGAATGTCTCAACGCCCCGTATCGGCACCCGTGCGGAGATCTAAGGCCACGCCGTATGCGTCTCTGTTGCGAGACAAAGTACGTGACCAGCCCACACAGAGACAGCGATGAGTTCCATCGCCCCACCATCAGTCTGGACGTGTAAGTATTTCGTACGCAACAAGAACACGAGGTGGGAAATCTTAAAGAGTGGTCTATTACTTTGCCACAATCTTGAGCATCTCGTCGACGCTCGTGATTTTCTCGCGCGGCTTGCCCACGCGCTGGCCGCGCTGCTCTTCCTCGGTGTGGAGTCGCTGGACGTCCTGCCAACCCACAAACTGCGTGTGCGGGTGACGCGCGGCGACGAGACGGCGAATGGCCGTCAAGCCTTCCGTGTCTTCCATCGGCTGCAGCAGCGCGTGCTTCGCGGCGTCCTCCATAATGCACGCGACGGTCTCCCGTGCGTCAATAATGTTGGACCCAATGATGCCCGACGGACCACGCTTAAGCCAACCGCTGCAGTACAGACCCGTCGCCTGCTCCCCGTCCAGGCTCATGACGCGGCCGTGCTCATTCGCGACGACGTGGCGTTTGGTATTGAAGGGCACGGTGCCATCGATCGGCTTGGACTTGTAGCCAATGCTGCGCAGCGCGAGCCCGCACGGGATCTCTTCAAACTCGCCCGTGCCAACGGCTCTCTGGCTATTGGCGTCTCCCTCTAGCCGTGTCTTTTCGACACGCACGCTACCGACGGCCCCAGGCCGCGACGGATCCTCCGAGAATGCGACTGGCGACGACAGGAACTGCAACTGAATCTGGCGCTCAGCCTGGCTCGCTGTCTCGTAGCTCTCGGCGACCTTGCCCAGAAGCTCGTGCATGCGCTTCTTGGCTCGCTGCTCGCCAATCTCTTGCTTGGAGGCATCCGTGAGACCGGCACCCACATTTGTCGGGTCTACGACGCACGCGACACCGTCGAGTTTTGTGATTTCGCGCACTTCTTTCATCGTGAACGCGGCCTGCGCCGACCCGCGACGGCCGACCACGTACACCTTTTTAATTTGGCTGCAGCAAGAACGAGGGAATGCCCGTTAGCCGTAGTAGAGCAGATCAGCCGACAATCATGGGGGGAGCTTTACCTCTTGCTGAGTGCGTCAATCGCGTGCTGCGAAATATCGGTCGTCTTGAGCTCCTCGACCGATTTCAAGAGCACGCGCGCACAGTCGATTGCGACGTTTCCTTGGCCGAAAATAACTGCCGTGTCAACTGCGAGATCCGGGCCCAAGTCTCGGAACGCCGGGTGGCCATTGTACCAGTTCACGAACGCGCGGGCCGAGAGGACACCGCGGAGCTCTTCGCCCGGGATGCCCAGCGCACGATCTCCAGAGGCTCCGTACGAGAGCAAGATCGCGTGGTAATGCTGCTTGAGCTCATCAATGAGAACGTCGTGGCCCACGCGCACGTTGCCCACAAAGTCAAACCGCGGGTCCTTGGCGACCTTGTCAAAGTCGTTCATGACGCTTTTGACCTCGGGGTGGTCGGGCGCTACGCCCGAGCGGACGAGACCTGCAAACGGCCCGCCACCACAGTCAATACGCCAGACGCCCATCGCTCAAACTATACAGTATTACATACCGTAGGGCGTGGGCAGAGCCTCGATCATGTCGACAAACACCTGGTCGTGTTCCTTGAGCAAGTATTTGGCCGAGTAAAAGCCCGCCGGGCCAGCGCCGACGATACACACGCGCAGTCTCTCATGGGGTGAGGACGTATCAGAAGAGCAGAAGCGAGAGGTCAGTGAGCGGTACAGGAACCGCGCGGGTGAGCGCGTGCGCGCCGAGAGCAAGCGCAGCGCCATGGACACGGGGCGACAAACTGTCTGTCTGGCGAAGAACCTGTCAACCGACGTGCGGCTGGTCAACAACAGCGGAGTGATGGTCACACGGAATGATGATGTTTACTCCTATAGTGACATATAAGCCATAAAAGAGAGGTAAGTGTATTTTAGTGACGTATATGTCGATGTAGCGAGGTAAGTCCGATTCCTGTGACGTGCGAGAGTTTTGGATCTCGAGATCATCGGCGATCGCGAGCGCGGCAGGAAGCTGCTGGTGGCGGGCAGGAAGATCATGGCAAAGAACCAGGCCCATACCCATGGAACGGGCGCCACGGGGGCACCGCAAGAACCCAACTGATCTCTTAAGCACATGAGAAAATCAGTGAGGAAAGACCGCGTCACTTGTCCATTTGTCGAGAATTTGGTGGCGCCCTCTCCCGCTCCAGTTCATGCTAGCCCAGGTCCGCTTGCGCCTGCTGCCGCTATTACAAACGAGTGGATGAAACGAGGGTGGGGTGGCTGCATCGAAGTGGGTGCTGTTGTGGATGCTGTGGCGAGCTGCCCACATGGATGGCGTAAGTAGTCAGTACACACTCAACCACCGACAAAATCAGCGCGGGAGATGAGTACGTTTTTAGTGTACAGACTTTGCTCAGTCTGTGGCTTATCGCCATTGACCGTTCCTCTGACTGACGGGGTGCTGGTTGTTTTAGGCGCAGGAGAAACAGCCCTCCCTTCGAAAAATACATAACACCAATCTCTTTGAGAAGATCACGAGATCCGATCCGCCGCCCACTACGAACGGCTTCCCTCACAGGTGTCGCCATCGCCCACATGGACCTGCGAAAGTTCCTTTACTGTCGGTGTATATGTACACGTGTCGCAAGCTTGGACATTCCAACGGAAGGTACGTGAACTGCTCACATTCCAGACGAAAAGAAATACTCGTATCGATACTGACCCGAGAGATGCGTGGATTGAAGGAAGAGCCAGAGTGCGATTGTCCAGTCTTCACGTCAAAAAGTCATCGAGCTGGCGAGAGTATTATGTGCGTTCGTCGATGG
>JAADVC010001382.1:0-10479 GCA_023334575.1 Pythium volutum | reverse complement strand
GACGCCTACTGCTCCGATCCACTGACCTGCGTGAGCTGTTCGTTTATAAAAGTGATTGTGTCTATAATAGTCACCCGTACGATCTATTATTTCCATACCATTGTACCAACATCTATGAAGATTCTCCCTAGGCATGAAGAATGAGTATACCACCGTGGTATACTCATTTGCACTTTTGACTCGGAGCACCGCTTGACTTTTCTTCTCGTTTTTCGTACCGAAACACCTCAGTTCGCAATGAAAACTACATCCGTCACCTGATGAATTTTGACAAATCAAATCGACTCACTTCGAGCTTCGGCCGAGATCTTCGAGTCTTGTAGGTATCGGCCGCTTTGAGGCTCGTTCGAAAGGTCGTTTTGGCTCTGCGGGCTCTCAATAATCGGTTTTAGGAGAAGAGAGCCCATCAGCCTCAGAATTAAGGACATTTCTAATGGTGGTGAGAGCCCAGATCTCTGAGAATGGAGGGTCCCCTACCCCTGGGCTCGTGGTAGGTGTGCTGGATGTTTCGTTCTTCATTGCATTGACAGTGAACTGCATGGATAGTCTCCGCCTGAGATGGAGGCAACTACAGAAGAGGTAGGCACACTAGCACGTACTATATGCACGTGTTGTGGTCTCCCGTGGATTTCCATTACGGCTTGACGTGGGCGAACCCGACACGTTCCTGACCTTCGGACGCACCAAAGTCGAGCACCGTGTACACGCGACGAAGGAAGGGCAGCCCTAGCATCCAGTCCGAGAGCGGAGACGGAAAGAACGCAAACTTGCACCAGCCTTGGCCCTGCGGGATCGCATACTCTTTCTTTGTGAACGTGACGTGGAAGCCATCACCCAGCTCGAACGTAAGATCGGGACCCGGGCCGTCGCACGGCAAGGCATAATTCTCGGCTCCGACGGCGTCGGCGAGTGCGTCCACTTGGTCGGCCGGGCCCCACATAGAGTCGATCAAATCGATGCGCACGCTGCCAATGTCCACAACAATGCGCTTGCCGCCGACCTTAATGCCACGCACGGGCACTGTCCACGGGACGCTTTGGTTCTGGGCAAAGTAGTGAACGTCACTGTCCGTATACTTTGGAGCGATGCCGCCAACCATGG
The DNA here is from genome assembly GCA_023334575.1 of Pythium volutum. Classification (NCBI taxonomy): domain Eukaryota; phylum Oomycota; class Peronosporomycetes; order Pythiales; family Pythiaceae; genus Pythium; species Pythium volutum. The sequence goes on along the minus strand of JAADVC010001382.1, from coordinate 9,378 downwards.
CATGGACGTCGAGATCAAAGGCGAGGCCCACGACGGGAAGGTCGAGCAGTTGCTGGTCAATCATTAGACGCACGATCGACGGCGCGCCGGTCGTTGTGGTGGCGGGCCCGTGGCCGAGTCCAATGAAGCCATCAAAGGGCAATTTAGTGAGAAACGTGTCGGGGCCCGTGAGCTCGACCAGTGGCTGGTCGCGTACTTTAATGCGCCCAGCGCTGGCGTCGGCACCACCGAGCGAGACGTGGTCTTTCGACACGAAGCCGTCGACTTCATAGGGCTGGCCCTTTCCAATCTGCACTTGCGTGCCGTTGGCTTGGTACGTTGATGACTTGGAGTGGTCGTAAAACGCGTGGTTATCGACCTTGTGGTTGTAAACAAAAAAGTCGGACGACGACAGCGCGAGTCCCAATGAGACGGATTGAGGCGGCGTGCCGATAAACAAGTTGGCAACATACGCGCCCAAGCCAACATAGCGAAAGTCGATTGGCACGGAGTCATGCGTGGACATGACGCCTTGATCACTGTGAGGAAACACGGGTTCCCACACGCTTCCTCGCTCGTTAGTGTTGGCGTCCATGAACCGGTGGTAGGCGTCGTTCACTGCGTCATTCGCAGAAGCGCGCGCGTGGCGCTCGAGCGGCATCGTCCACACGGCGGCGTCCGCTCGATTGGCGAGAAGCAGCGTCGCCGTGGCAACCGTGACAAGCGCAGCGACACGCAGCATGTCTTCTCTTTCGTGTTTGTCTTGGTCTTGAGGTACGCTTCTGGCGGGGAATGGTGCAATGCCGACTGGCGTCGGCATTTCATTTTCACAACAAACATTCCGTCGCCTTTTCTTTGCATCAACTGATTTTTTTTGCTTCCACTCCCACCCACCCATCTTGCCGACACGGCAGATTTCCCATTGGACTTCAACGCCGTTGCATTAGGGAATGATGGAAAGCTCCATCATTCCATGGTGGAGTGATGGCGGGACAAGATCAGCAGATCCATTTTTCATCATCCACAACCCATTTCATATTGTGCTTCTCGGTCAAATTCTGGATACTGTACAGTACCAGTACTGCTTCATCACTTCATCACTACAGGAGTGAGTTCCACTGTTGAAACATGGATAAATGAAGTGGGGGCGATGCGAATCTCTGGTGCAAAAGAAACGGCGAATGGCAATGTTGGTGCGGGGCATCCGAGTGGTGGGTTTGCTGCTTGGCAACAGCGCCAAATTCACTTCTTGGCCGCTTTTTTAAAAAAGACGGCCCAGATCCCAAACCGATCCCTCAGTTGAGTCATTCTTTAATTTGCACCATTCGGGACGCGCGCGCACTCCTGCTGCCGTCACCAGGATGCTTGGTGTCTCCGCTCTTGTCGTGGTTGCAGCCGCCATGCTGCTTCTCGAGCACGCAGCCGAGGCGGCCGTGTGGACGGTGCCGCTTGATCGCCACGCACGCGTTTCTGCCCATGAGGCTATGGCCGACACCCACCACCGGTTTGTGGATGTCAACAGTAATAAGAGAGCGAGCGTGTGGGAACCCGCGTTCCCTCACGGTGGCCAAATCGCTGTGGCCACGCACGAACCCGTGCCCATCGACTTTCGCGACATTGGTCTCTTGTTTGGAGCAAAGCTGTTTGTCGGGACACCGCCCCAGCCCGTGACACTGGCGCTTGATCTATCAACATGCGACGTGCTCGTCAACAACCACAAGCTCGACACGCACTTGTTCTACGATCACGCGAAATCATCAACGTACCACGCCAACGGTACGCACGTCAAGGCCCTCGAAGAGTGGTTGAATCTGGATGGGTTCGTGTCCAGAGACCACGTCTCGCTCGCGAGTACCACACGCATGGAGGTGCGCGACCAGCCCCTGGTCGAGATCACGGGTCCCAACGAGATTCTCCATCGCCTTCAACCGAAACTGGATGGTTCCATCGGTCTCGGACTTGGCCGCGCTGACACGACGGGTGCGCCGTCGATTGTGCGTGCAATGATTGACCAGCACTTGCTGGACCGCCCTGTCGTCGGGCTCCGCTTTGATACCGTCACGGCCCACGCCATGTTCGGTGGTATCGACGCAGCGTACAACGACAGCGACATTCACTATTTTGCCCAGAAGCCGCCAAGCGCTGCGTGGACGGCGCCGCTGCACACCATCCAAGTCGGTGGCAAACGCGTGGTGGAGAATGTGGGGAACGTGCACTTCTGGACGTTTGACATTATACGGGGTCCAGAGGACCAAGTCCATGCACTCGCCGACGCCGCTGGGGCCGACGACAACTTTGTGCTGCCTTGCGACGGCCTCGGCCCCGACATTACGTTCCAGTTCAACAACGGTTTCCAGGTCACGCTCACGAAAAACGAGTATGTGTACCAAGACGACCACGGCAAGTGTAGGTTTGCATTGGCGGCGAGTACGTCTTCCCGTCAGTGGATGCTGGGCTGGCCCTTTCTTCACCACGTGTACACGGTACTCGACTTTGGTGCGTCCGAGGGCGAGGAGCGCATCGGATTCGCCCACGTCAAAGCGCCGTAGTAAGCTACAGGCGGTCGCGCTACTCGCAGCGGTATCAACAACGACAGGAGGAGCGGTCTGTATTCATGTTGACCTAGACCGTAAAGAGGGATCAACGGAGACTTTTCCTTTCACTCCTAGCTCTACGTATTCTGCCTCTGTCTCGTCATCAATCACGCACGTGCCAGCTTCTACTACCAAACTTGACAGAGTCAGGGCAACCTGTCATCTGACGCGCTCAAATTGAGCACTGCGTACACATGTCAATACGTGGCGCCGCAGTCCACGCCTCAGCTTGTTACCCTACGCAATCCTATAACGAGGGCAAGGTCTCTGGAAAGACACAAGGGACTGGAGGGTTTATTCTGCATTGTACTACTACGTCGTACTAGTATTAGACTGCAGACATAGTGTACTAGTAGGCGACAAGAGACAGGGTTACGGCTGTGCATGAACCTCGGACGGTGTTTTTCACGGCTTGATGTGGGCAAACCCAATGCGCTCTTGGTCGTCGGACGCGCCAAAGTCGAGCACCGTGTACACGCGACGAAGGAAGCGCATCCCAACCGACCACTGCGAAACGGAGACCGGTACAAACGCAAACATGCACCAGCCTTGGCCCTGCGGGATGGCATAGTGCTTCTTCGTGAGCGTGACTTGAAAGCCGTCGGCAAGTTCAAACGTAATGTCGGGACCTGGGCCGTCGCAGCGCAGTGCATAGTTCTCGGCCCCCACAGCATCGGCAAGGGCGTTCACTTGGTCGGTCGGACCCAGAATCACGTCATTGCAACCGATGCCGACGCGGCCGACATGCTCAACCACGCGTTTGCCGTCGACTCGGATGCTGCTGACTGGCGCCGTCCACGTCACGCTTGGCTGCTTCTGGGCAAAGTAGTGAACGTCGCTGTTCGTGTACTTTGGATCGATGCCACCAAACATGGCGTGGGCAACGACCTCATTAAAGGAGAGTCCCAGCACGGGACGGTCGAGTAGTTGCTGGTCAATCATGGAGCGCATGAGCGATGGTGCACCGGTCGTGTTGGAACGACCGGGGCCAAAGCCGACAAAGCCATCCAGTTTGGGGGGAAACACGTTGAGAAACTTGTCGGGGCCCGTGAGCTCGATCAGGGGCTGGTCGCGTACTTCTAAGGTGTCCACGCTACCGAGCGAGACGCGGTCGTTCGACACGAACCCGTGGAGTTCATATGGCGTGCCTTCATCCAGTCGCACTTGCGTGCCGTTGGCCTTGTACGTTGTCGACTTTGAGTGGTCGTAGAACGCGTGGGCGCCGACCTTGTGGTTGATCACAAGCACGTCAAGCGACAACCAGTCCAGCCCCAGCGACACGGTCTGCGGCGGCCTGCCGATTCGAAACTTGGCTGCAAACAAGTCCACGCTAATGTCGCGAAAGTCGACGGGCACAGGGTTGTGTCTGGCCATGGTGAGATCGTCCTGAGGAAAGGCGGGCGCCCACACGCTCTGTCTCTTGGCGTTGACGGCGTCCGCGAATGGGTGGTGCGCATCCGCCACTGCGCTGGCAAGAGATCGCGCATGGCGCTCAAGCGGCACGTGCCAAACGGCCGCCTCGGCAGCGTTCTCGACAAGCAGCGTGGCGGCAGTCACCGCGACTAGATACAGCATTCTTAACGGCCGTAAGACTCATGCACCGAGTTGGTATCTATCGTGAGGGCCTGCAAGCTGCACCGCATCGGGCGAATGCGGCAATGAAGAGGGTTCCATTGGGTGTGGTGGCAGCTGCACCTCCTCACATCACAGTCTGGACTGCCTTTTCTTTGCACCAAGATCTTTTCTCTTTCTTTCGCCAAGGTTCGATTTTTTTACCATCATTCCCACTCTGAGATCATTTCGTGAATGGATCCCATCCAGTCTGGACTGGATTCCAGGCGTGGTTCTCACTAACACCTACGGCTTGATAGTGGCCAAGCCGAGGCGCGCCTTGCCTTCTTCCGTGCCATGCTCGAGCACCGTGTACACGTTGCGCAGAAACGGCAAGCCCAGCATCCACACGTCAAAGCCGACCGTCACGAATGCAAACTTGCAGACGCCCGTTGATCCACGCATGGTATAGTCTTTCTTGGTCAGTGTGACGTGGAATCCGTCGCCCAACGCCAGCACAATGTCGGGACCTGGACCGTCACACGGCAACTCCTGGTTCTTCGCGCCGACTGCTTGTTCGAGCTTTTCGATCGCCGCCTTGGGGCCAATCACAAACGGCCAGTAGCTCAACCATCCGGCGTCGCCCACGATTTGCTCGTCGTCGACTGTGATGCCGCTGAGCGGCACGGTCCACTGGTCGCGCTGGTCGTCAAAGTAGTGAAAGTCACTACGCGCGTAGGCCGCATCTACACCGCCAAACACAACGTGCGAATCGTGCTCGCGAAAGCTGACGCCGACCTCGGGGCGATCGAGCAGCCCCTGGTCAATCATTGCGCGCACGAGCGACGTGGCGCCGGTCGCAGTCGTGCGGCCCGCACCCAGTCCGATCCACCCGCGAAACAAGGGGCCCTGCTGACGGATCTCTTCATCGGGACCGACCACTTCCACGAGCGGATGGTCGAGTACGTTGATACGGTCTCCACTGTCTGGGGCACCGACAGAGATAGCGTCGCGCGACACCACGCCGTCCATCGTGTCAGCAAGCACGCGCACGCGTGTGCCATTGGCCTGGTACGTTGACGACTTGGCGTGGTCGTAGAAGCTGCGACCGTCGACTTCGTGGTTCACGACGAACGCATAGGGCGATGAAATGTCGAGCACGACCGACACGGGCTGCGGCGGTGTGCCAAAGTAGAGCGTTCCGTAGAATACGGAAAAGGGAACGGACACGGGGGGCACCGCAGCAGCGGCGGAGGTGGTCGTGGGGAATGCTGGTTCCCACACGGTCGCGTGCTTTCCTCCGTGCGGTGCGAGCATAGACGACAGATCCATCCAAGGCGAAGTATCGGACGTGGACACATGGTGCTTCAGCGGCACACGCCACGTCGCGCCGTCCACGACAACGGAGGCTTCCCACGCGAGCGCGGCCCACGCGAAGGCGGCTTTTAGCACGGCACCTCGAAGCATGGTAAAAAAATGGTGTCGGTGGGAAGGGTGGCGAATTGCCAAGTGACTCTAGTAATAGGGAGAGAGGCTTCCGTCCTCCCTTCCTTTAGAGAAGGAAAGTGCAAGCATGCCACGCTTGCAATCACCTCATCGTGAGCAGCATTCGTGGCATCAGCCATCATTCTTTCGACATTGGGTGGTTGAAATCTCATGCTGATTTATCCAGGAAGCGAATCGATGTACATGAACCCTGACCAACATTTGTCGATATCAGCACGTGATGCGACTACAGTTACGCCTGCGTTTTTCGCCTGTTGCTGCTGTCCTCCCTGCGAACCTCCACAGTGGATATGTGTACGTTTTTGGGCCAGGACCAGCATACTAATATACCATGCAGGACAGAGATGATGTAACTCAATTCGAATGCATTGTAGGTGGCCAGAGAAACCCCCATTGCGAAACGTATTATACCACAATGCTCACGTCTCGCCTCGCAGGATACTCGTGAGCAGTGCCGTCTTCGTGCCCAAACCTAGCACCGTGTAGGCCTCGGCGGCCGTGAGCTTGTCCACAAAAGTACTGCACACAGCAGAGCTTGCCCTCGGGCGACAAGCAGTCGCCAAAGTCGGCGAGCAAGCAGAGAATCCCCATCTGCAGTGGCGACCGCGTCGCGTGGACTTGGAGTTGGACCGACGTCGCCCGTGCTGCGCTGGCATCGGTCAGCATCTCAAGATCGCGCGCGATCCGCTCGTCGCGTACGCAGCGTCGCTTTGTCGGTCGCGCGTCTTCGCTACCGTCTTCACTGGACGCGTCACTACAGCGCTGTATGTGTCTACGCTGCGTGTGACGCCTCAAGCGGTCCGTTGGCCGATACCCGACTGGGCCGCACGCCCGAGAAATCTCGTGGAGCTCGGCATAGAACGCGGGGCCTTTCGTGCGAAACTCCTTGGCCGTGGGATGCATCGTGACGTACGCGTGCCACTACATGTCGGTGGCGATCGGCGCGCCCGTGCGTGCGTGCCAGCCACGAAAGCCGCCGCACTCCTTCACGGTCTGGTACGTGAGGTACTTGCGCTTGAGCTGCTGGAGATGGCTCTGCATTTGCGTGCGTGTAAAGGCGCGGCTCGTGGCTGCGTTCGAGGCGGCCATGATGCGCGCCCACGACGCCTTGCGGAACCGCGGACATTGTCGGCACGGTCGCCGTCTCCGAGCTGGCGCGCCTCGCTTACGACGGCCTGGAGAAAAAGTGCCGCGTCTTCGTCGCTCCACGTCGCAGCCATTTGTCAATTTCCTTTTTTTGTGTAATAACGTTAAACCATTCCTTCCCTGGATCAGATCCTACCTGATTTTTTACACAATTTCAAGTCAAGGAATCAGATAAATATTTGAGTAGACCGTATTTTACTCATTTATGGTTTTATCCATATCTAAGTGTATCATTGAATTTTCATCTCGCAGCGCGCCAGTCGCGTGGCTTCGTACCCAGCCAATGGAAAGTACGCTGTCGGGTTGATCGTCTCACAGTCAACGTTACCCGGTTTCGTGGCCGTGGCGTTGCGACACCATGGCGTGCCATGGGCAAAGACCAGCGGAGAGGCCGACGACGTGTTGTACAGCGTCGTACCCCATTCGGGCATCTCTCGAAGCTGCGTGTCGCTCAAATGGGCAACGACTCGTGATGTTCTATGAACGCTTACGACCGGTGGCGTCGCCGACAGCGATACGATCGGGTTCCCAGTCAGACACAGCACAGTGGTCGAAGCCGAGCTGAGAAAGGCGTCGCTCGGGACGCTGGAAAGGGCGTTGCCGTCGAGCGAGAGTGTCTGTGTAATGGTCTTGGTCAGCAGCACGGCTGGAAACTCGCTGAGTTGCGTCTGCTCGATCGCAACGACAAACATGGTCGCTGGCCACGCGGTCGCAATGACCTGTGTATCTTCCTGGCTCGCTGTCAACTGCTGCAGATCGCCACCGGCAATCATGACGACGCAGAGCGATAGCGGAAACTGGGGCGACAATAGCCCCTTGGGAAGCCCGTGCTCCAGATTCAAAGTCTGGATGAGAAAGAGCCCCGTGAGTACTGGGTGTGACTGCCGCGTCAGCGCCGCTGTAGTGTCCCAGGATGCAATCGTCGAGTTGTACACTTCGAGGTGGAGCATACGCTCGAGCCTCTGGATAGTAGAGGGCATTGTGAGTGCCGGACAGTTGGCGATCGTCACGAACGCGATCACGACAGCGTCAAACGCGTCGATGACAAGGGAGATTTCATCGGCGCGTCCCGTGATCCCGAGCCGTGCGCAGTCAATGTCCCGCACAGCACACTGTGCTTTGCGTCGCCCCCACGGACGAAGCTGGAGCAGACAGTTCGAACTCACGTCGCGGTCAATGGGCAGCTCGGCCATGGCTTTGGTGTAGAGAATCAAGACCACGAGACCGTAGATAAAGAACAGTAGCTGAACGAGTTTGCCCGCGCGAGACGCGTGCTTGGCCGGGACCGTAGCAGTGGCCGGTCCAGACTTGGGCACTGACGTTTTGTTCCTTCACGGATGCTGTTGTTAGAGAGCGCCGATAACCGAGTAATGACGGGTGATGTTGTCTCGTGCTGATGCAGCAGCGTCTTGAGCGTTTCGAGCGCGAGGATCAGGCCCAGCGCTGGCAGCCGTGTCGTGACCACACCCGTCCACGTGTTGACGAGATTATACTGCAGCAGCGTCGACGAGCGAATGAGCCACACGGGGTCGAAAAAGTCGATCGTCGCGATTTGGTACTCCCACAGCGAAAACGTGAGAAACGGAATCGCGAGCGCGCAGCAGAAATCAAATACAGCGTCGACCGCGAGACAGAGCAGGCGTTGCGTGGTCTCTTGCGTCTTGAAAAGCGTGCGAATGAGCGGCGTCGACCAGCAATTGAGCACGAGCACGAGCGAGACAAAGTGGAGCACGGACGCGTTTGTGATCAAGCAGCTAATGTGGTACGCCTGGATGGTCTGGGAGACAATCTCGACAGCCTCTCGCACGTCAAAGGCCGTGTGGAGGTGCCTGCCGCGTGCACCCGTGGAACGATAGAAGCGGATCGCGTGCTGCAACAACGCACTGATGCGTGCCTGTGCGCTGGCTCGTGGCAAAAGTGGGGGCGGGGAGCCTTTCGACTTCTTGTGAGCAAAGCGAAAGACGAGCGCGCGATACCAAACAGAACTGAGCCCAATTTGTGCTATCGAAAAGAGGTGCCACGCCATGAGGAGGCGGTTCGTGACCACGAGCGTCACGCCAATTTCGCGCCGGATCGATGCACCAAGTCCGAGCAGTTCCACGGCCATCTCCGTCTCGGAGCCGAGCAGGATGTAGCTATTGATGAAGGCTTCATGGTCATAGGCAACAACGACGCCGACGTGGGCTGCAACCACGAGTGCCCACGCGAGACAATACGCCCAACGGTGGTGAAAGCGCACGCGCATGGACAAGTCAAAGATGGGCAGATCATCTTGGACCATCTTGGCGGGAGGCGGGAACGGCGTGGGCCTTCCTGGCTTGAGAGGATACGCGGATGTATCGGCCATTGATGCGATCGAAGAGGTTACTATGAACGTGAGCAATGCGGTCGAGTGGAAGACTGACCACTGCGTCGTCGCCCGAGGTTGATAGCCCCAGGGGTGAGCTTGAAATAGCAATGCGTTTGGGTTCATCATTAGTCTCGAGTACGGCGGTGGCTCCCTTCTCTCACCTCGAGACGAACAAAAATAAACGATCAAATCCTGCTCGGTCTTTCTTTCGACAGGGCCGGCTTACCGATCCGAAATCTCACAGCTTGGGGT